>JAAXCT010003440.1:0-34447 GCA_012490785.1 Eragrostis nindensis
GAGACGAGAGCGATGAAAGATTGTTTGGGAGGCGACGAAAGACGAAGCTTGGGCTACCTGCTGGGGTTTGGGATTGCTCAAGCCAAGGTAGAATAGAGAAAGAGAGAGGATCTCGTGAGCTGAGGATTGAGAGAGACGACGGCTTTGATTTGATCGCTTGGAGAATGGAGATAAGGGGGTGTTCGTTTTTTTTTGTCTAAAATTTTAGTCAAAGATAATTTTACTATTTAGGCTTAATTTACTCTTATTAGATTCGTCTTGCAAATTAGTACAAGTTCTAACAGTTAGTTTTATAATTAGACTTATTTAAAATAACTAAATAACAAGATTAGTCTTAATGTGACCTTTAGGCCTAGAGAAACGAACACCCCCTGTCATATATTCCTTTTCTGATACATGTCCTCGCGAACATTTCTTTGTATCCCTCAGAGCAGAAACTTTCTTAGGCCAGGCGAGATGGGTAGTAGGAGCTTCTGGTTCTCGTAGCTGTGTTCCTTGCTGCTCTACATGGAAGCGATGCATCTCTGTCTCCTCCAACGAGTAAAGAAGCCATTCCAAAGTTCCATACGCCTCTTAAGGATGCAAACTCGACTCGGCGATTGATCGATGGAGTTTCATCACCTCACAAGGACTCTGAAAATCCTCTGAGCTACGTGAGTACACTGTGTATATATCCTTGTTTTTGGAACAGCGGTATAGTTGCAGCAATCATTTTGTAGAAATCATGCAAGGTAAGCAAATTTTGGCTTGTGATTTGTCACCTAATGGTTATTTGTTGCTTGTCATAACTTAGTTTGGCAGCTTATGCTGCCACGACGGCGGCTGATGGTTACCATGGGTTCTCGCAACAATGGACGTGTATGGCTTTCCGTTGGCAAAGTACAAGGGAGTGCGGCTGCAGTTTGGATACACGACGAAGGAGATGGTCAACTGTTCAATCTGAGAAGCCTCATGATTGGTTGGGATGTAACTACTTAGGGTGTGTTTGGTAGGGCTTCGGCTTATTCTGAAAACAGCTTATTCAGTGGCTTATATGTGAAAACAGCTTTTTTTGGCTCATTCTGGCTTATATGTGAAAATAACTTATCCTGTCAAACTGTTTGGCAAAACAGCTTATCCTGTTTTTTCTGAAAACAGCTTATCCTGTCAAAATTGACCCTAATGCCCCCTGTCCAAAAGATTATCACCACCATATCATTTACCCTAGTTGGACTTTGTTTGTTTCTGCTATATTATAATAACTAATAAAATCTTATAGTATACAATATTTATAATTGCATTGCAAAAACAAATCTCATCGTAATTAATTCAAAAGAAAAAGGAAAAAGAAAATGAAGTATGATGGGCTCATTGTACCTGTGCACACTAGGCCCAGCCAGCCCAACTCCTGTGCGTCTTCTTCCTCAGGAGTCAGGACGAGCGAGAAACACACGACCCAGCATACATGGAAGAGAGAGGAAGGTAGAGATTGGGATCGATTGGCAGCGCTCCAGTGACTAATCGGAGGAGGAGAATTAGGGAAACAGTCTACGGATCAAGAGAAATCCATTTTTGAGGTCAGATTTGAATAGGAGCGCGCTGGGCTGCGGCGGCTCGGGGGCGTGCTGGGCGGCGACAGCTCGGCGACGGCGCGGCGCACGAGCGCACGGGGGCGGCGGCGCGAGGGCGAATCAGGACTTTGAGGTATGTGTCAGAAAATAAGCCGAATGAGCCACTATTTTTAGCTTTGCCTCCCCAGTTCATTCTTGAAAACGGCTTCTTCTGACAACATACCATAAGCACTTCTCTTCTTCACATGTTTGGCTGGGCTTTTTCTCTTTTTCACATAAGCCGGTCCTGAAGCAGCCCCAAAAGCCGTGCCAAACATGCCCTTATATAACCAGCTTAATTATTTATGCGCGTTGATGTTTTCTTCTCTCTCTTTTTTGGGCGGAAGCGTTCGATGCATTATATGTGAACCTGGCTGATATTTCTGCTGATTTGTCCCTAGGTTCTTCCATCCGTGTATGGTGATTCATGCACCTTCTATACCAAGTGGACCGTGAGTTCTATTTATCTCGTTAGGACAACATATACTACTACATCGTATAGTTGTTTTAACATAATATTATTCCTCTCCTTCATATCAATGTGGAATGATGGATTTCTAAGCACAGGCTGCATAAACATGAAATGACCACGTTACATTTCCCAAGCCGAAGCTCAAGCGAAACCTCAACCTTAAAGTCGTCAAGGTGTCCGTCACTATTATTGTTTTCAATCTGGTGCTGATGTCACGTTTGTCCGTCACTATTATTGTTTTCAGCCCAAAGTAGCGATGGGAGTCGAGGTGTCCGTCACTACTGAAAAATAGAGTTCATCACTGCTCTTTTTGTGCCAGTGACAATTGCAAGAGTGAGTAGAATGCCGATGAAAGTCCTATGTCAATGAGTGCCACCGTGCTAGTACTCACCAAAGTGACAAGATCACTTGCATCGGTGGCCATCAGGATGTGCAACCATCAAGAGATCAGAAGCAGACAGAGAACGGGGGCAAGATTGTGACTGTACTCTTGGGGGGCATATGCCCCTGCAATCACAAAATATTTCGTAAACACATCTAATATAACGCGCAAATGGTGATTATGGAATATGTAGACCCCGGATACCCGCATGACAAGGAAGGCCGACTACTGGGTTGGATCCGATGTGTGAAGCTGCCGCAACAGCAGTAGTTGCCGCCGCAATAGCTTGATTGGTGGCCATCAGGACTCTCAGCAAAGAGATCAGAAGCAGGAAGGGGACGAGAACAAGACCGTGGTGTTTTTCTTGACTCAGAAGATTAGTGGCGAGGACGAGATACGATGATATACTTATACTATATTCGTTCTATTTTTGAAATGCAGTACAATGCAACGCTCATATACACGCATCCACATTCACTCCTATGAACGCACA
Organism: Eragrostis nindensis; assembly: GCA_012490785.1. Taxonomy (NCBI): domain Eukaryota; kingdom Viridiplantae; phylum Streptophyta; class Magnoliopsida; order Poales; family Poaceae; genus Eragrostis; species Eragrostis nindensis. The sequence goes on from JAAXCT010003440.1 coordinate 2,937, forward strand.
CACGCCACCCTATCTCTATGAACGTCTTCAAAGGACTGGGCCGACTGATCTTGAGATGCACGAAGTCACCACATACGTCTCGCTGTCGACAGGGACGTTTAGCCTCTCATTGAAAGAATAATTAACTGTAAATGCAAACACTCGTGCCAAACTCGGGTGGGCAGAGTCCACAACTACAAACCTTGCCTGTTGAGCTATGCTCATTTCGCCTGTCCGTTCTGAAATAAATGACACAATTGACTTTTTATTAGTTTGAATATTATTTTTTCAAAATACCTGTGCAAAAAGATAATATGTAGGTTAAGCATAAATTGTTTTTTTGATAGATATAATGATACTCATTTCACTTTAATTATTATTGATTAAATTTTAAATTGTTTATTGTTAAGCATAGATTGAAAATTTTGACCCTCTCACTGGCGGGTCCTACTGCTCGTATTTTATTTAACAATTTTGACCCTCTCCATGGCAACAACTCAACACGGCAACTTATGTTAAAACAATTACAACTTTTTTTCAAAGATGCTAAGTTATGACAGATTTTAGTCAGTTGACTAACTTTCGTTCACAGGGAACTACCCATAATTCATTACTGCTGCAACAAATCTTTGTCAGTTGACATAGTTGACAGGGAGTCCAATCAAGAGGGACTATGGGATTTTATTCAACCAAAAAGTAATAGTAATTCTATTCATCAGAGAAACCCGACTATATGTATAGACTAAGGTCATGTTTGAATTCACCTTTTAAACTTTAGCTAGTTAATTTTAGAGCTTTTTTTGGTTGGTAGCCACACCTAACCTTAGGCAAAATGTGGCTGCCACAAAAAATTTGACGAGCAAATTAGGCCCCACAGGTGTGGCAAGACTTGGCAAGAAAATAAGTGAATGACATGTCGGGTAGGAGGCTAAAAAAGTGTGACAAGCCACAGTTTCGGCAATAAACCAAAAGTAGCCTAAGAATCTGTGGCGCGACTAAAGTGCAGTGTGGCCATGAACCAACAGGCCTTTAGTCAATTTAGATTCAACATGACCTCCTAAAAGTGACTAAACATTTAGCCAGTCCACCTTCTAAACTTTTAGATCCTAGTCACCGCAACCATTCTAAACGTTACTAAACATACAAAAAGGCAAGAAACACATTAAAAAGGCAAGAAAAGTCTAAAATCAAAGACAATCAACGATCCAAACAAGTACTCTCTAAGTCTAGAAATATAGTGCACATCTAGTTTTGTCCTATGTCAAATTTTTTTGAACTTTGACCAATAATATCTAGAAAACCGTAAAGATTGACAACATGAAAATGCTTTTACTAGATTCATTGTGAAATGAACTTTCATAATATACAATTATCTTACTTTGAAATAATATATATTTTTAGGTATTGTTGGTCAAAGTTCAAAGAATTTGACTTAGGACAAACTAGATGTACACTATATTTCTGGACAGGGGGAGTACATCCTAAAAATTAGTTAGTTAAAAAAATTTGTTGGTTAATGTTTTAGTTGACTAATTTTTAACCGGCTAGAGGACCCAATCAGAGCCGAACTGTTAGCTGACTAATTAATTCAGCCTTCAAACAAGCACCTGATTACTAATTGTTGGTTCGCTGGATCCAACTCGTTTCACAAAGTCAGGGGGAAATGAGAGGGATATGTATTGTGAGATATTCCGTGTGTAGTTCTTTTTTTTTAGACAGGATATTCTCTGTAGCCTTTTTTTGCAATTAAATTACTAGTATGTGTCGTGCGTACATTTAACTGACATAAGCCCTGATCTAACTCATTCATGACCAGATACGTACACATATACATGCACCTTGCCAAAATAAAGAGTGCAAAGTTAGGAGGAATGAAATCATGATCTGGATTAATGAGAGGGATCAACTGCATTTAAAACTTTGCTATAAGCTTGGAAGGTTGGACTATAAATATATTCCCTTTCCGATATATGTCTCGTCGTACATTCTGTGTATGCTTTCACCATAGCAGAAACTTTCTTAGGCCAGGCGAGATGGGTAGTAGGAGCCTTCTGGTTCTCGTAGCTGTGTCCTTGCTGCTTCTACATGGAAGCGATGCATCTCGGTCTCCTCCAACGAGTAAAGAAGCCATTCCAAGTTCCATACGCCTCTTAGGAATGCAAACTCGACTCGGCGATTGATCGATGGAGTTTTCACCTCACAAGGACTCTGAAAATCCTCTGAGCTACGTGAGTACACTGTGTATATATCCTTGTTTTTGGAACAGCGGTATAGTGCAGCAATCATTTTGTAGAAATCATGCAACGTAAGCAAAATTTTGGCTTGTGATTTGTCACCTAATGGTTATTTGTTGCTTGTCATAACTTAGTTTGCAGCTTATGCTGCCACGACGGCGGCTGATGGTTACCACGGGTTCATCGCAACAATGGACGTGTATGGCTTTCCGTTGGCAAAAGGACAAGGGAGTGCGGCTGCAGTTTGGATACACGACGAAGGAGATGGTCAACTGTTTCAATCTGAGAACATCATGATTGGTTGGGATGTAAGTACTTATATAACCAGCTTATACTAGTATTTATACGCGTCTGATGTTTTCCTCTTTTTTTTTTTTTTGGCGAAATGCGTTCGATGCATTATATGTGAACCTGGCTGATATTTCTGCTGATTCGTCCCTAGGTTCTGCCATCCGTGTACGGTGATTCACGCACCTATTTCTATACCAAGTGGACCGTGAGTTCCATTTATCTCTCGTTAGGGCAATATATACTACTACAGCGTATAGTTGTTTTAACGTAATATTATTCCTCTCCTCTGAAATCACTGCAGAATGATGGATTTCTAAGCACAGCTGCATAAACATGAAATGCGTTGGTTTCCAGCCTGAAAAAGGTGCAAAAATTGCCCCCGAGACGTCATAGACCACGTTACGTTTCCCAAGCAGAAAGTCAAGCGAAACCTCAACCTTAAAGTCGTCAAGGTATATCCATTCTAGGGCGCAATTTGGCTTTGCTCATGCTTGCATAAACTGATATTCTACTTGTTGCATAAACTGATGATCTTGCAATTTGATGCACACGCTTACAGGACGGGCCATCTGGTGACTGGCTCGTGTACTGTGGCCTTGACCAAAGACCCTGAACTGATCGGCCGTTTCCCGAGATCGCTCTTCACGGGCATCTTCGCGGAGAAGGCAACTTCCATATCGTTGGTGGCGTCACGACGGCACCCATATCGAAACCGCCGCCTATGGGCAGCGGCTACCTTCCAACGGATCCCCGGAGCGCCGCGTCCATCAGCAATATTCGGTTCGTGGACCAAAATGGTGGTGCTTCGCCTGTGATCGAGGAACTAGCCAAATTCGAGACAAACAGTGATGCCTATGCTGTGAGCCCCTTTCTCAATGGGCAATTCTTCTACGGGGGCCATCAGAAGCCGACGGCATGAACTCGGATTACATATAGTTTACTAAATTGTAGTGTTAGTGCGAGTTTTCCTTTGTATTGGATGCATTTCGACGACTCAATAATGAAAGTACAATGATTATGCAGATATGCAGGTAGCGGTGCTATCTCAATTTGATTTGCAGTCCTTTTCTCTAATAAGTGTATGGGAAGTCCATCAAAATCGCCACAAGCGAGTAATCTTAAGCACTAAATGCATGGATTGGTGTTTACAATCAAATTTGACAACCAATTAGCCAAATTAAACTGTAGGAACCCGTTGTTGAAAGGATAATTGGCTGAATCAAAAATTAATTCAATGATTCAGATTCTGGCTCGCAGATCATTGTTGAAAAGGCATTCGATCTGGTATGCTAGCAGGGGGCAAGCTGGCACCGTGCCTGCATCCAAGCTGCCAGCTAACGAGGAAAGAAGTCAGAGTGCAGGGAATAAAGAGAGCAGAAGGCAAGCCAGATATTGCCATTTGCTTCTAAAAAAAAGATATTGCCATTTGCATATATGTGGCTGAAAGCAAAGAAAGAAATCAACCTGCATGTTAGTCCAGAATAATCACATGAGGGGAGAAAAAGACGAAACTAACGCGAAGCAGATCATGCATGCATTTTTTTGCGAGGAAAAGGAGTGCTTTATTAAATAGGTGTTTTACAGTCCACCTCCAGTAGCTCTCTTATACAAACTGGTGCATCACGCAGCCAGACAGCCGAATGCGTGGTACGAACCGCTAATTGGCCTAATTCATGAGCTACCCTATTGCACTCCCTGCCTATCTTCTGAAACTTCACCTCCGGCAGCAGTTGCGCAGTCGCTCGTACATCTTCGAAGATCTCCGCACAGCACGACCTATCAGGCGCCGTCGATTGAATGGCGTTAAGAACATAGGCACAATCCGTCTCGACAATGACCGGCTTCCTGATCCATTCAGCCACCAGCTGGACACCTTCTCTCACAGCAATCGCTTCCGCTTCCTCTGCTGATGCGCACTCAAACAGGACCTGCCATGCAGTTAGCAGAACCACACCAAGGTGATCCCTTACCACACATCCGATGCCTGCTCTTCCCGTTCGCTCCTGGAAGGCCCCGTCCACGCTCAGCTTTGTCCAGCCCTGTTCCGGCGCGCTCCACCTCGACGGTTTTCCTCGCCTCCACCACCCGGGTTTCTGCCAACTTGATATCATTGGGTTCTTTCCTTTCGGGTCCTCCTCCTGGCCGTGCCGGATGTTCAACAGAGACCTCCAATAGCTTTCCAAGTAGCGAGCTGATCCAAACACAGAAGCTTTTCCATCGCCAAACACTGAGTTATTTCGCAGATGCCAGGCCCGCCAAAAGGTGAACATGAGCGTGCTCTCCCCTCGATCGATAACTCATTCAGCAGCAGCAGGAACCATTCAGGGCCAGTTCTTCTCAGCATTTCCTCCGATGGCAAGGACCATGACTGTCTCAGTTCATCGCGCAAAGCTCTCGCCTTCGGGCACATTACTACGGCATGAAAGCAGTCCTCCTCTTCCAAGCCACAGATGCGGCATATAGCTATAGGTTCCATGTTCCGCTTCCTTCTGTTCACCAGTGTGCCCAAGCCCTCATGCGCCAGCCGCCATGCAAACATCTGATTTTTGGTGGCACCGGTGTAGACCAGATACTTCGCCATATCCGCCGCTCCCCTCCATTAGCATCGCTTGATGACCCCAACTTGCTCAGCTCCTCGCTCAGTGCCAGCCGGTACGCACTTCGTACGGAGAAGATACCGTTCTTTTCATATGCCAAGCAGATAGTCCTCGCACGGCCGCCTAGGCAGTCGGATCCGGAGAATCGCCTCTGCGTCATGAGGAAGAAACATATGTCTGATCAGCGCCCTATCCCAATCACGTCCTCCATTGCACATGAGTTGTGAAACCCATCGCAGTCTTCCTCGGTTTCTGGCGCCCGTAATCATTTGAGTGGAGTTCCTGGGTATCCACCTGTCCCGCCAAATCCTGACTTTTGAGCCATCTCCAATGCGCCAAACCAGACCTGTCTTCAGCAGCGCCAACCCGTGTTCGATCCCGCGCCATGTCGGCGAGACGTCACTAGGGAAGACTGCGTCCACCAAGTCGCAGTTCGGGTAATACCGGGTTCAGTACCTGCGCACACAAACTATCCGGGAAGAAGATAAGTCGCCAAGCTTGCCGGCTTAGTAAGGCCTGGTTGAACAGGCGCATGTCTCGGTAGCCTAAACCTCCCATGCACTTTGGCATAACCATTTTGTCCCAAGCAATCCAATGAACCTTCCTGTGATCCTCCTCATCGCCCCACCAGAAGTCCCTCACCATCTTCGTATACTCGTCACAGTAACCCGCCGTCAGTTTGAAAACCCCCATCACATAGGTAGGGATCGCCTGAGCAACGGATTTGATCATGACATCTTTACCTCCTAGGGACATGTAGCGATCTGCCCAGCCAGTCATCCTCTTGGCAAAGCGTTCTTTAATTGGCTGGAAGCGTTCCGCCTTCATACGCCCTTCCGGTACAGGTAGCCCCAAGTATTTTTCCTCAAAAGTCGCCGTCTCGACCTCTAGTATCTGGCGCACTTCCTCCCTCTTTTCACTGGTGCTAGCAGGACCAAACAACAATGAACATTTACTTGGGCTAATCAATTGACCAGTACATCTCTCATAAAAATTCAAGGCTTGTCGCACGATCGTGGCCTGCTGTGCATTAGCTTTAAAAACAAAAGGCTATCGTCAGCAAACAAGAGATGCGAAATCCCCGGCGCCCGGCGGCAGACTTTAATTGGTCCCAAACCCTGCTCCTCCACTGCTCGATTCAGAATAGTAGATAAACCATCAGCTACTAAGAGAAAGAGATATGGCGAAAGCGGATCACCTTGGCGTAAACCACGAGATGGCGTGAAGGACTCCAGCAGGTTGCCATTGAAGCAGACCGAGTAGTGTACAGTGGTGACACAAGTCATAATCCACTGCACCCATTGCCGATGAAAGCCCAGCTTCTCAAGAGCACCTTCTAAAAAACGCCAATCCACACGATCGTATGCCTTCGATAAATCCAGCTTATACGCACAGAAATCCATCCTCTCATCCGTAGCCCTCTGAAGCATGCATATAAGCGCATATCAGTTATCAAAAGCTATAAGCGCATTATCAGTTATCATCCCGGGAATAAAAGCACTTTGAGTGGGGGAAACCAGCTCATGCAACAGCGGCCTTAGACGATTGACCATACATTTCGAACAACCTTGTAAACCACATTGCATAAACTTATGGGCCGAAAGTCCTTTAACTCATCCGGCTGATCTTTTTTCGGGATTAGGACAATAGCAGTGTTATTCACACCCATCGGCATTTGACCATCTTCGAAAAATTTCTGCACTGCCAACACAATTTGCTCCCCCACGACATCCCAGTTCTTCTGAAAAAACTGGGCCGGAAAGCCGTCCGGCCCGGGAGCTTTTAGAGCACCAATCTGAAAAACAGCCTTACGTACCTCATCAGCACAAACGGCTTGCACAACATTTCATCATCGAGTCAGTGACCTTCGGCTCCAGCAGCTGGATGAGGGGCTCCGGATCTACTGCAGTATCCTTTGTATAAAGCTGTCGAAAAATGCCGTGGCCATGTCCTCCATTTGTTCCTTATTTTCTATATATCTGTTGTCCTCGCTTTCAGCCTTCTAATCTTGTTTTTCTTTGCTCTCCAAGCTGCTTTCCGGTGAAAGAAATTTGTGTTGCGATCACCTTCCTTCAACCAATCTACTCTGGACCTTTGAAGCCACATCATCTCCTCACGGTAGAGTAGTTCATCCATTCGATCATACAGACGCTTTATCTCTGCCCGGTTCCCTTCTGCATCCCCGGCGAGCAAGCCATCAACCTGTGTCCTTATGTTCTCCAACTCTTTAGTGATCGAACCAAAATGTTCATGGCTCCAGCTGCGCAATACTTCCATAACAGCACCCAGTTTCTTTGAGATATCACCCAGGGTTGAGACCCTCCTCCTCGATCCCAAGCATAGCGGACCGTGTCGGGCAGTGAATTTTCCTTTCCCACATGATCTCATAGCGCAACATTTTCCTCGCCACCCGCGGTCGATTCTCCACAGCAAGTTTCATAAGCAGCGGGCAGTGATCCGATCTCGATGAAACTAAATGAGTAAGCTGAGCATCCGAGAAGAGGTCGGACCAAGAGGGAGTGGCCACCGCTCGATCCAACCGAACCCGTACATTCCGAACACCTCTTTTTTATTGTACGTCCAAGGGAGGCCAGAGAAAACCCAAATCATGCAAATCACAATGGGACAAAACCTCCGAAAATCCATCATCTGGCGCTCGCCACGTTTAGTCGCGAGAAATGCTCAAAGGACCACATCACCTCATTAAAATCCCCGATCATGAACCAAGGCTTATCAGACCTCGGTTGCAAATCACGCAACAAAGACCACATGCCCGGCCTGTCCTGCACCTTGGCTCACCATAAACGAAAGTACCACCACGCCACTGCACCTCCTCCCCTTGTCTTCTGATGTGGACATCAAAATGCCGTTCACTTTGTGACAGCAACTGCACCTCCAAACACTCATCCCAAACAAAGCAATACCACCACCCGAACCTTCACCTTTCTTTGTCAGACAATTGCGCAAGCCCAACCGCCTGTTTAAATTACGCACTCTTTCATCACTCTGACGTGTCTCAGAAAGAAACACGATCTTGGGGTCATGTGTCCGCACTAGGCAGACAAGTTCTTGAACTGTCCGAGAGCGCCCCAACCCTCGGCAGTTCCAGCTTAGTAGATTCATTGCTCCTGACGGGGCTCACCGTGAGCTCCCGTCAGGTTTTCAGCTGAGCACAACAAAGCTGGGTTCTTCTTACTCTTCTTCAACCATCTTACCGCCATCACTGTCCTCCGTCCACCTCTCTTTCTTTACTGGTTCTGTATTCAGATCAATATCCATACCGTTCCGCGCAAGGTCTCCGAGTCGACCAGATAAACCATTCCTGGACGAATTCCCTCCTCCCATGGAAACCGGCCGGCGACTAGAGACACTTCCATCTGTAGATGACTCACTACGGTAGCACTGCGAGGGGATAGAAACTCGCGGGCCACTACCATATCCCTTGCCTCTTGTACTATCTACAGGCAGCTCGCCATCAACCTTCATATCCTGCACCCAGTCTCCAAAGCATCGCTTACTTCTAGCGGAATTTTTGCCTGGTCGTGTTCTGCCCCTTCCTCATTCAGATCAGCATTAGCGCATGCCTGGTCTGCACACCGCCCTTCTGCGAAGTAGAACCTGTACTGGCCTGCACTGGGTGCGTCCCTGTTGGGAGGTTAGATAGCACCTTGTTTTTCTGCTCCCCAGAATAATTGAGCGCCCTAGCCACCTTTGATGGAGCTGGTGGGATAGAGAACTTAAAATTTTGGGTTCTCTTCAGAGGAGACACCCGCAGCTCTGCTCCAAACTTCACCCCAGATGCTTCTCTTCCTTCCTCTGGACATCCATTCTTCGCATGACCGATCATGCCACAGTTGAAACAGAAGTGAGGTACACTCTCATACCTGATTTTCAGAGTGTAGATCTTGCCTTCTATACGTGTCCTCATCTCTGGTTTCAAAGCTTTTGATAATGGAAACAGCACATGAACCCGAAGGAAATTCTTCACAGCACCTCCAACCTCCAGAACCTCTCCAAACTTCTCCCCCAATTTCCTGGCAAAACCCGTAGTCATCCATGCCTCCGGTAAATCCAAGAACCGCAGCCAAAGAGCAATTGTTTCAATGGCCACCTCCGATGGCCTTGAGAAACCATCATAGGGAACCACGATTAGAGCATCACCCCTATACTTCCAAGGTCCGCCTTCCACCACACGCCGATAAGTCTTCTCATTATCAAACTCGATAATAAACAAGTTACCTTCTAAATCTCGGGCAGGAGCAGGTGTTGCAATCCCCATTGGCGTCCCATCTCCTCAAACAGAAATTTTGCAAGATAGCTTTGGCCAGAGTAGAAGCGCGCTAAGGCCAACCAGCGGTGCTTCATCTCCGACGCAATCTCCTCATCAATCTCAACTTCAAAGACATCTTCATCGTCCTCCTCTTCTACTGGTATATCTTCGTTACCCTTGTACAGCACGATCTCACCCATCTTTGGATCAGCCTTGTCCTTTGCCTCCTTCACCACACCCGTCGCAGCCGGGCTCCGATCACCATCCCCCGGGGCAGCCGTCCCCGCCAGCCGACCCCCACCTTCAGGAACCTTTTCCGACATGCCCCACAAACCAAGAACTACAAGGGAAGAGTCGACGGATCAACCGGGCGAACAGCAGTATCAGGTGGGAAGAACTCTCACCGAGATCCCCAGATCACCCCCCACTGCAAGATCACCCAGAAGAAACGAAGAACTCGTCGCTCGCAAGAACTGTATTGGGGCGAAAGAGGGTTTAGAAAAACCCTAGCCGCCGACTATATAGTCACGGCCGAAAACAATCAACCCCGAGGAGATCGTAACCTCCTCGGCCTCCAGATCGCGGACAGAAGTCTTCTCGTAAACGTAAGAGAGTCTTGATCGGATTAGAATCAAGAATTTTCGGTGGAAAGTCTCTCATCGCCTCCCCGTGTCCGAGTCGCCATGGCGGCGCCTAGGGTTTCGTCCCAGATCATGCATGCATTGTAAAAGATGTTAGTATACTTCAACTAACAAGGTGGCTCAGCACATTTCTACGACTAGTAACAACAATATGAATCTTAATATGTTTCACGCAAAAAAAAATAATCTTAATATAGACAACTATAATGATAAGCAGTTTATAAGCACAAACAAGTGTTTTTTTTTTCAATGACAACAAATGAGATGCTTGTAAAAGATGTTTAGGATACTTATGCTCTGTTTGGATCCACCTCCTAAACTTTAGCTGGCTAATTTTAGTTAATTGGGATCCAAACATAACCTCCTAAAATCTCCTAAACTTTAGCCCACCCCCTCCTAAACTTTAGCCCCTAGTCACCTCAAAGCTACTAAAATCGACTAAACATATAAAAAAAGGTAAGAAACACATTAAAAAGGCAAGAAAAGTCTAAAAACCAGAAACATTAGTCAAGGATCCAAACAAGTACCTCCTAAAATTAGTTGGATAAAAAATTAGCTGATTAATATTTTAGTTAGCTAATTTTAGCCGGCTAGAGGATCCAAACAGGTCGTTAATTGGGTTGCCTATTTTTTTTGTCATAACAGTGTTACATACTGTAATTTTTTGAAGGTCGTGTCATGTAATAATTTATAAATAGTATATAGTCTTTCGGCTAGTTTGTCGTGACGGCATTGGTGCGATTTTTCTGATTCCTTTATTTCTTTTCTTTGTAAAGTGTAATGTACAAGCGTCATTCAGTGTGACTTTCATCACGGCGAATTAACACTGCAGCAATGCTGCTCATATGCGTGTTCATATGTACCTACGACGTAGCAAAGTTGCGAGTGGCTGATAGTGGTACCGCTATCTATTGTTGCAAAGGCCGCTGGTACCCTGCTTTCGAACCAACATATGCCCTGAAAAAAATGTTTCTATGGTGAAAATTGATCGTTAGAACTGAACTCGAAATTAACAGTATGCAGTCCAAACGCTGATACGTACGGGCGGAGTTCAGTGCCTTGACGAGTGAACTCTAGCCAGCCCGCATTGCCCGCTAAATACAATGGAGTTCAAATCTGGCTCCGGCGCCAGGGCCGCAATTGAGGGAAGCCCAAATAACATGGAACGGTATGGGCCCGGGGTATAGCGTCCATGGACTTCTGCCCGTGCGTGTTCAGCATGTGGACGTGATCACGTGAGCATTGGATCAGGCAGGATTCGTTCCAAAAAAAAAAAGGAAGGATTCAGCATGTTGAGCACTCGGCTCTCTTGACAAACCGGCTTCCTGATGGCACGGAGATTGCCAGCATGGTCCGTGCGCATCAGCTCCTGCAGGACGCTACCGGCATCAGCTCCTGCATTGTTCACTCGGAAGTCGCAACCACACCGACTCGACGAGGAATTCGCAGGGATAACGCCCAAATCATTCAAGTCACGAGAGGAAGACTAGAAGAGGAACGGCACTGGTGCATGAGGGTAAACCCTATTTGGACCGGACAGCTGTCGTGCGTTATAATTTGGGATATAGCGTGTCAAAGTGTACAGCTTCCCATGTGCCCTGCTTCACCACAGACGCAGGAAATAAATCAACTAGTTGGGCACGATTCGCTCATATTTAGAGGAAATATTCTTTGGGAAATGAACACAACGGGGAAACTTTGATGAGCAACGACTTACTAGTTAGGAATTAATAATGTACGTGGCTATTGTTTCACATTAGTTGAATATTAGTATATTCTCGTTATCATGACCATATACCACCACACAATGCAACGTCGAAGTCATCAGGCTAGACAGTCATCATGACCATATACCACCATACAAGAAATATATATACTCCAGACAATCTAGAGGCACAGACACCATGATCGATCATACACCCTGCTGACACAATCTAGAGGCACAGACAGTCATCATCACCCTGCTGCTGATCAGACCTCCCGGCGCGGTGGTGCGGCCGCGCATAGGCTGGCGCGTAGGCCTGCGCGTAGGCCGGCGGCACGCCGACGGCGAGCTGCTGCTGCGGCTGCTGCTGCCCGGCGTGGACGACGCGGCGGAGTCTCCATGCCTGGATCAAGCCGCCAACCGCGAGCGTGAAGAGGACGCCGCCGAGGAAGCCGAGGCCGAGGAGGGCTAAAGTGCCTAGCCCTCCGGTGCCCGCCGGGGCGACGACCACCGGCGTCGCTGCGCGCGCAGCCGCCGCCGCCGCAGCCGCAGCCGCCGCGGTGATCTGGTCGCCGGCCATGGATCCCACAGATGTGAGCAGTGAGCAGTGAGCAGGGGGCAGATAGGGAGAGAGTACCGGTTGGGAACGAGCACGACGAGTGGACGACGAGCGGCGCGCTTATATAGCCCGCACGAGTAGTGTGGTTAGCGCTGCGCACCGATCTGGTCTGGCGCCGGTGCACGCACGGGCGCGTACGCGTTTGGCCGTGCGTACCGGAGGAGGAACGACGAAACGAAAAGCTAACCAGAGGAGGAACCGAATCAACTTATCCTTCCTTGTCCTTTTCCGTTCTCCCAGTTTGCACGCGCATGTGAGCGGTGGACAAAGGTTTCCCCTTCTGTTTCAGTTTCCAACAGCTGCAGCTACCTGTGTTTAGCAAAAGAAGGAAAAATTTAGGTGAAAGAGTATCTGATCACTGCAGCAGCAACGACCTCTGATCCCTTGCTTGGATCAATTTCCGAAATATCACACATTAGGGAAAACTGAACGTCTGGTCACGCGGATCGTACAGAACGCAAAAGCACACACGGCCAAGTTTAGCGAGCGTTTCCTTCAAAATAAGTTTAGCGAGCGTATTAGCTACTTTATTACAAGAGCGTGAAGACCACTTAATTCAGCACAAAAGAATTACTGCGACAGCAAATTCTTCAACTCCAGGACGAGGCCTCCGCTCCACTTACAGATAGATCGTACCTCGTCGTTGTGAAACTTGCTTGACCATCAGCACTGAATTTCGCCTCTTCCGGCACACGCCGCATCTCCATATCGGCATCGGGTGTAATGAAACGGAAACCCCAGCCAGTGCAGCAACCCTCTTGCAGTTTCTCCGTGCAACCGATTTAGAATTATTCCCTGCACGGTGCGCGTGGCTTATGATCTATTTCAGTCGCCTAGGGCCCACGCTACTAGTCCCTCCCAGTGCTCTGCATTTTTTCATTATCCTTCTTAAGCTAAACAAAGGAGAAAGGACCATGGCACCCTAATTCACCCTATCTTAAAGAAGAAGAAAGAATCCAGGCACTTTAACATCTAGTTTATTCAAAGCTATAGGCACCTTGCCCTGCATTTAGTTTTATTTTTGCGAGGTTCACCTTTTAGCTTGTGCTGCAGAAATTACAATTATTTTTAACACTTTTGAAAGAAAAAACTTTATTACCTACCATGGGCCCTCACAGATAAAAAGGCCAAGCTGGGCTTCTGAAATGCATTCGTGTCCTATCCTGGACCTTAAAACAAGGATCTACAATTTTTTCTGTGCAGGATATGTTTCCGTTGAAAAGCCCATTACTAGGACAGCCCAAACTATTGCAGCCTTCCGAGCCCGGCCTGTTGCGGAAATATACTGCGGGTTGTGGTCATCGAAAGAAAAAATTCGGATAAAATGTACTGCGGTGTTGATACTATTCCGGCAGTATCAACACCAAGAAAAAAATGTACTGCGGTGTGTGGTCATCGAAAGAAGTCAAACGTAGACCAACCAATTCTAGTCATAACCCAGCCCGCTTTGGAGACCTGTTTACCGCTCTTATACGAAATTAAACCCGTTTACCCGTAAGTTTGTTACCTTCCGCTGCTTCCCCCTCCCTCGCCTCCTCCCTCCCACTCGCGATCTCGCGCCTCCCTCCCCTCCGCTCAGCTCGGTGCAGTCACCACAACGGCGAGTGAGCGGCTACGCGACCATACGACCCTCCTCTACATATGCATTGCTGTAGCCGCGGAAGGGTTTGGCGGTATAGCATCCATGGATATTTCTGCCCACCACAGGGTGCCACAGCCCGTACGACCCCAGGCCTGCATCTTGGTGGTGGACTGTTCCTCAAAAATGCATCATTGGAATGTAGCAAAAAGATTAAGGGTAAAGGGGACACCGTTGTGTCCAAGAACCATAGCAAAGTTGCAGTTGCAGCCAGGGATGGCAAAACCGACGGTTAGGTAACCGGGCTTACCGGTCCGGACCGGTAAGCCCGGGGTGCCGGTTTTCGATTTTAAATTCAAAATAAATTTAAAAATTTGATGAATTTTGACCGGTTTTCACCGGTTTTGACCGGTTACCGACCGGTAACCGACCTTACCAGACCAGACCGGTCGGAACGGTTTGGTCGGTAGGGTAAACCTTGACTTGCAGCGATAGCCAAGGATTGCAATCTCGTTTCTACCAAAAAAACCGACTCAGACCGGGATGTCCGGTTACCGGAAAAACCGGTCAAAAATCAGATCAAAATTCAAATAGCAAAATTTGAATAAAAAAGGTCGAAATTTTCAGTAAACCGGTCCGGTTTACCAGTAAACCGGACGAAATTCCGGTTTTTAAAACCGATTCAAAGAGAAAAAAGAAAAAAATGCATAAAAAATGAAAAACAATGAAACAAAAATATGTAAAAAAACTAGATACAATTTGCAGCGCAATGATGCATTAACAATACGAAAATTTGATTGTTGTCTTGGTCAAAAAAATCGAAGAATGTTGCTGGTTAATAAAAAGGTTTTTCTTTAGTTTTTTCTTTTTTTTTTAACCCAGAAATCTTGCTTGGTTTTTTCACCCATCAAATGATTGAATTTTCGTGTTTTGTTCTACGATTATGCTGCAAATTTTATCTATTTTTTTACATAGTTTTGTTTCCATTTTTTTTTCAAAATTTCATTTTTTTTTGAATTTTGAATTCAAAAACTGGACTACCAGGTAAACCGGACCGGACCGTTTTTGCGGAAACCAGTCTGGTTTACGGTGGTTTTGTAAACCTTGGCGATAGCTAGTGACAGGGGCAGATCGGGGGGGGGGGGGGGGGGGGTGCATGAGGCGACAATGTCTTCCCAAAATTTTTACAGACTAATATGCATATATAACATATCCCTATTATATACATACAAAAACTTTATCAAATATATATTTTTTAAGCCTAAACACTTCGGAGAAAGCAAAACAAATGAAAAGACGATGTCATATTTTGATTCCTACACATACTTGATTTTTGGCTGATGGTATGTTTAAATTTGCAACCGCATAGTTGAAATTCTAGATTCGCCACTGGCTAGTGACACGTCAGGAGAGCGCAGTGTGTTTTGGCTCAGAAGATGAGTAGAGCATCTCCAACAATTCCCAATTCAGGTTGCTAAAATCTGGTTTAGAAAACGAAGACAAAAAAACAGATGCTCCAACAACTCCCGATCTGCTCCCAATTTTTTCGCCACTCCCGACTCCAGCGGCCTCAGTTGCCAGATATCCGCGCTCGACTGCGCTCCCAGTCGGGGCACCAGTTCGTTGCAAGCAGTCGAGTCCAGCGCGCCGCGCCGCAGCAATCATTCGTACGCACTAGCGGGCCGCGCCGTCGCCTCTGTTTGTCCGGACGAGCGCGTCGCCTCTGTCGATCCAATGCTGGGCGAGGCCTTTGGTGATCTTAAATATCGGTGGCCTTGATTTAACCTTCCCAGCCTGCCCAATTCAACGGGTAAACCATGTTGATTTTCTGCACGCGCAACAGCGTCAAGATGTTGAGATGGCTTCATGTATCACCAAGGACAGTCGAATTGGTGATGTTTTTTTTTCCCAAAGGTAAGTCATAAAGGGACCTCCCTGGGCGACGCCAGGGCTCAAACCTGGATCGCCGGCCTAAGAGGTGGCACTAGGAACCAGATGGTTCGGGCCACTGTCCCCCGGTACTCACACACCCACACACGCACACCACACGCACACGTGAGCACGCAAGTTGCGACCCGGGGGGAATCGAACCTGCGTGGGCTGCCCGACCACTGTCGGCGCTAGCCACCCGCTCGACAGTCGAATTGGTTAACAATATGTCACAACTCAAATCGTTTTTTTAATGATGTGGCCACCATCTAATTATTTTGGGCCGATTTATTGGAACTGTTGGAGGGGAATTTTATTTTTGCTCCCAATAGTTTTTGAGAAGCTCCCAAAATCATTTTTTTTGGGAGTTTTTTTTTAACTCTTGGAGATGCTCTAAGGCGCGTATGTAAGTCTGCATTTCCCAAATCGCTGTCATGCAAACCTGTCCGATAAAGACGCATGCACATCATAGGAAAATGCAATGATTGTCGTGCTCTAGCTCGTCTCTTTGGCGCAGCGCCAAAGCTCTCACGTCACATGCGTGGCGCAGACTCGGCTTCCGATCCAAGAAATACACTCCTATATTTGCACTCGACTGTAATCGTCGCCATGGGCAAAGGCAGAATAGTTCAAAGATGTTCAGCTGAACTTCATGATTTTTTTAAGTAACAAGGATTCTGAAGCATCTAACATGTTTACATTGATAGTATGAAAAACAAATGGATCTCCGATGTAAAATTTGATGTTTTTTTAAAGGCAACAATAGAACTTTGTGCTTTGATAATTGCTGTTGCGAACATTATTTTTTTTTCAATAAAGAGTGACGCTTTTCAAGCAAGAGGAGGGGGGGGGGGGGGGGGGGGGGGGGGGGGGGGGGGTGGTGTGGGGCTCAAGCCCTTACCTTTCCTCCCGATAGCAGAAGAGGAGAGAGCGTAGTCAGGAATTAGCAACAAAGGATAGGCCTGTCCAATATAACGCGGCGCCGAAGCCCCCTCACATCACATGCACGCACCAGAACGCCTTCCAATCCGGGCAAGCAATTCCTATTTTTGCACCATGAGGTAAACCGTCGCATGTGATGCGCCACTGCCTCACCTGCACCGTAGAAGAGTATCGCACAGGCAGCACCGACGTGCGGCTGGTGCGCGACCGCGTCGCGGCACACCGTTTTCGTCGTGCAGGAGATGCTTAGCCACAGCTAGGTGGCTGGCCAGCAGTGCACCCAGCGGACGACGGAGCCGGACGCGCCGCCAGTTCGCTCCTCCCTTCCGCGCAGCGGCGGAGCTAGAACAAAAATTATTGGAAAAATTATGGGGTGCAATACCTCCAATAGACATAGAAAACACCTTGTTTAGCCGTCAGTGAGTGCATAGTATGAATTTTGGGTGGTGCAAATATGGTGAAATTTAGCTAATTCCAAGTAAAAAAATTTTATTCCATGGGTGCGGCCGCACCCCTGCACCTTACATATAGCTACGCCTATGCTTCCGCGCGCAACGAGCTGAAGTGCTGAGCTGGCGAGCTAGGACCTGTTTGTTTCCGCTTATCTGAAACTCGCTTATCTGATAAGCAGGCTTTTCTGATAAGTCGCTGTCTGGAGAATCCGCTGTCTGAATAAGCTGATGTTTGGCAATCCTGATTATTTTCATTGGATTATCTGTACTGAGTGCTGAAATGACATGAATGCCCATGAGCCGTCCTTTTTGTTTCGCCATCTTGCCATACACCCGAGTCAAGCTCAAGCTCTGCGTCGTTGCTCTGCTGCGTGACCTGCGTCCCCGGCTGAGCCACCGCACCAGAAGCTGCGCGCACGCCTCCTCTAGCACCTCGTGGTCGCCGTTTACTTCATCTCCCTATGAGCAGAGAGATCGACGATTTTTCCCCAATCCACGGCCACCCGACCTCCAACCATGCCTCCACAAAATTCTTTCTTGTTGATGAGCTACAGACCAATTACTTGGACCTGCAGGATGTACAATTAGTTACGCAGCTTGCTAATGCCTTGATTAACTCAAGATGGCAGCTTGCTTTGTTGGAATTTGAGATTCCATGGCCGCCGGTTTCCACCACCCTGAAGCCTCCACATCGACAGCTGCCTCGAAGCCGACGGCGCGCCGAGCATCAGCTAGCTATGGTGAAACTCACGGGCCTTCTCTTCGAACAATTTTTTTATCCCGGGCGGCGGGGTCGGCCGGGCAGGGCGAGGAGCGGCGTCGGGACTCGGGAAGGACCGAACGAGCGAGGGCCGGGGCAACGGAGGAAAAACGTTTCGCTTCTCTCGTACGCGGAGGCGGAAGCGCGGTGGGAAAAAATCAAAGAACACACTTGAGACCCGCTCGCCTGCTAAGCCTGCGTCTCTGGTAAGCGGAAATAATCCCACCGTTTGGCTCGGATTTTCGCTTATTTTTGCTGGTAAGCCGCTTATAAGCGGAAACAAACAGGGCCTAAGGGTCATCTGATCAAATGATTTCGAGCCTCTGGTCAGTCCTCCAGACATGTCTCCGTTTAAAATGGCCCATGATCGGATCAACCGCGGTTTGATCAGATGCTAAGCCCGGCCCAAACTCTTTGCAGCCTGCAGGGTGCAGCAGAGAATAGTCATCGAAAGTCAAACGCAGACCAGACACGCAGTCGTCAGCCCGGCCGGCGTCGACTACCACACGGACAGCCTATCTACCACCTTCCATTTCATTTTACTTGTCACTTGCTAGTTACTGTAGTAACTTTGACCAACCGTCTTTTTCTACAATTCGTCGTCGATGTTTAAAACTTTCTGATCAATAGAATTATCACTAAACATATTTTGACAACATTACGCACTTTGAAGTATTCATCAAAATTTTGTAAAAAAAAAACAGTCAGTCAAAGTTGCTACAGTAACTAGCCAATGACAAGTAAAACGAAATAGAGGTTGGTAGTAATTGTCTCCACCATAACGCAGGAGCTTCATCATCGAGCCCAGCCATTGGCGCCTTAGACCGCTGCTCTACGAGTTCAAAGCAATTACGGCGGGGAGGCTCAACGATTAAGAGCGTTTCAATAGTTAACTCTTAAATAACTTTTATAATTATTTATTAAAAAAAACAGCTAGTTCTTGCTCAAAACCTAGTCTCTAAGAAAACGAGAGACTTAAATATAGACCTCACTCCCTATTAATCTTTTGCTGCTAGCTCTTAGTTAACTCTACTATTAGGGACACTCTGACAAGATCAACAGAAGACACAATAACTCGATGCACAACTTGGCCGCCCGAGCAACCGCAGCGAAAAATCAGCCGAATCAAACTTTTTACTTGCCAAATATAGCGCATAGTGATCAATGCCTATCATTGAGGCATTAGAGCATCTCTAAGAGAACTTCATAAATCTCACTTAAACTAAAATATTATGATTAATAAAAAAATTATCTCCAATGGAACCCCAGAACCACTTGTAGTTTTTCATATCCCTAAAATCCTTCATTTATAGCTATAGAGAAAAATTAGGCTCCTATTCTTTCTTTTTTAATAAAATTAATGCTTTTTTAGCTCTAAATGCTGATATGACAAATGAAAAATGTTTTAGTCCATTTTTACGGGAGGATGTTGAAAGAGAAGAGAAAAATTGCCTTTCATAATTTCTGATTGCTCCAAGACAAATTTATTTGGCTAATTTTATGGATTCTCCCCGCTAAGCTAATGTTACTTGCCGTTGAGTTTAATAAAGCTTTAATTATTAAAAAAAACCGCGCAGACCAGATCAATTGTAGTCAGAACCCGCCTACTTCCAGAGACCCGTTTACTGCTCTTAAAGAAGACCATACCCGGTTTGCCCGCAAGTTTGTTGCCTGTCTCTTGGCACCAGTACTTCTTCCCTCGCCTCCTCCCTCCCACTCGTGATCTCGCGCGTCGCGCCTCCCTCCGCTCCGCGCAGTCGGCTATCCGGCAAGCGAGCGGCTACACTTCCCGCTTCTGAATCCGCTCTGCTGTCGCCGCCCTCGCTGCCGCGTCCGACGTCGCAATGGTAAGACTCCTCTTCCTCGCCACCAGCCACCCCGGCGCGCTTGGTCCGCCTGGTCTGGCACGCCTCGAGCGAAATGCTAGATCCGGATGCAGGGCCCTGGTCTGTCTTACCTTGCTGGATCATGCTGCAGCTCGCCGCGCCGAGATCCACAGCCGAACCAATGGATTCGTGCGTGGATCTGGGGCTCTGACGTGTTCTGTGCTCGTGTATTTGCTGATTCGTTGGTTTATTTGTGCTTGTTTTTGTCGATTGTTGCTGATGGGGATGATCACGCAGCCGCTCCGCTTAGAGATCAAGGTAATTTTGCGATTGCTTGATTGGATCCAGCTAGTTTTGCATTGCTTTATTGTACTGTTGGAGTTGTTCTCTGATGGTGGTGTTTGTGTTTCACTGGATCAGAGGAAGCTCGCGCAGAGGTCGGAGAGGGTCAAGGCCGTGGATTTGCATCCCACGGAACCATGGTACGTGCGCTTGTGTTTGTTGTCTTTGCCAATGCCGTGAGGATGTGATCTGCATTTGAGCGTGAGAGTGCTGCATTTTCTGAACAATGGTTTTCTGTTCAATGCAGGATCATGGCAAGTCTTTATTCCGGCAGCGTCTGCATCTGGAACTACCAAACACAGGTAGGTCGATCTCTATTCTTATGAGAAGTAATCAGTTGTTATGCAATCTGGCTAGCTATAGATAAAGCTCTTCACCAAACTAGTCAGTACTTAGTGTGATTGTCTGTCGGTTCTATGAGTGCACTTTTTGCTATTTACAACTTACCTTACAAGATAAGAGATAAGAATTGTGCAATGCTTAGGGCTTTCAAGAGTAACGAATTGTCAGCCTTTCATGCATTTTGATAGTGGACCCTTTTAATCTTCTTACATGTTGTCCACAGCCATTCAAAAGGTCGCACAGTCGCACTTGTTTATGTGGGACTAAAGACTGTAGTATAAGATGATAATTGATAATACTAGCTGTGAAAAAGTTCTGAAGAGAACGTAATAATTCATGGAGAGTAACAGAAGCGTGGAGGGGGCTATTTCCTATTTGGTTCTGTAGCAACCGATCATTGATGACACATGCATGCAACTGAGATAGAATGGCCCAGTCCAGTTGAGTTTTTTGGTTTGGGTGTGCTAGTGCTTTAGTGGGTCCTGGATGGGCTCATATTGATTCATTAGTGTTACATTGAATGATGAATATAAATCACTACGTCCGTTGGGATTTAGGGACTTCTTCTGAGGAGAATAGGAGATTCATTTATGGTCAGTCAAAGTAGGCAAAGTTCACAAGGTACAGGGTGATGCCCAGTGGCTTTTAGTTGTCACCAGCTGATCTCCCTGGTGGCTGAAGAGAACGTGATGGGATTTTCATATACACGAAATATAATTCTATCTGGTTGCATTGGACGGGTGGAGATCATCCACCAATTCAGGGATGGCCTTGTTGAGGCAACAAGAGTGACAGCTTTCTACACAGCTGAATTGCTTTATTTACAAGTTTTTTTAGTGTAAGCACTATTCACTAGTTACACAGTTCACTGGAAAATAGTTCCATAGCTGAGGTCATTATTTACATGTTGAGTTTTTTCTTCCACGCACCTATCATTCAGAAAGATTTATATTGTTTTGTATGGAGAATGTACAATTTGACTAAATAAGCTGTGCCAATTTATTGCCAGACAATGGTGAAATCATTTGAAGTCAGCGAGTTACCAGGCATGCATTCTCATCTTACTGTTTCGAATTCAAGTGTACGCTCTGTGCGATTATGTTAATTTGATCATGTTAACTGCAGTTCGTTCGTCGAAATTCATAGCGCGGAAGCAATGGGTTGTGGCTGGTGCTGATGACATGTTCATCCGTGTGTATAACTATAATACAATGGATAAGGTCAAGGTGTTCGAAGCTCACACTGATTACATCAGGTGTGTGCTGTTCATCCGACCCTACCTTATGTGTTGTCATCATCAGATGACATGCTGATAAAGCTTTGGGACTGGGATAAGGGGTGGATGTGTACTCAGATCTTTGAGGGGCACTCGCATTATGTTATGCAAGTCACATTCAACCCGAAGGACACAAATACTTTTGCCAGTGCTTCCCTTGATCGTACCGTAAAGGTATAACTATTATGTTTGATTTTGGTGAACAAAAAGTTATATGGGTTTCTCATTTTCTCCTCCTGAGACATAGTGAGCATATTTTTTTGGTGCTTAAAATTTCAGATCTGGAGTCTTGGCTCTCCCGATCCAAATTTCACATTGGATGGTCATTCAAAAGGTGTGAATTGTGTCGATTACTTCACTGGTGGTGATCGGCCATATTTGATCACAGGCTCCGATGATCAAACTGCGAAGGTGTGACATATTCATTTAGTAATGCACCTCTGAGCATTTAGGACGTTGTTATGATGCATTGTTTTGAATCAGGTTGGGATTATCAACAAAGAGCTGTGTTCAAACACTTGAGGGGCATGCCCATAATGTCTCTGCGGTATGTTTCCATCCCGAGCTTCCAATAATAATGACCGGTTCAGAAGATGGAAACTGTTCGCCTATGGCACTCCACAACCTACAGGTACTTCTGCTTGTTATACTCTTAGTTTGTGGAGTTGTGATACTGTGTTTATGTGTTACCTCTTCATACACATGATGCACTAGCATGCACATCATTATTCGAAAGTTGTATATAAACTAAACATCCTACAACAACCTCTGGTGCTCCAGCTCAACATAGTGCTCTCCTGGAATAGACAGATTATCACTTTAGTTTTTCTGTTCAGACACTAATTTTGGTTGGTGATCTTGCAGGCTTGAGAATACACTTAATTACGGCCTTGAACGGTTTGGGCATTAGGTTATATGAAGGGCTCAAGAAGGTACTGAATATTTTCTTTACACTTTTGTACTGTTTTGTACAAGTTCAGTTTGGGGTTCTATAATATATTCAATGTTCGCAGAGTTGTGATTGGATATGATGAAGGGACAATAATGATAAAGATTGGCCGTGAAGTACCTGTTGCTAGCATGGATAGCAGTGGTAAAATCATATGGGCAAAACATAACGAAATTCAAACTGTTAATATCAAGGCAGTTGGCGAGGTTGTCTTTGTAAACAATGCTACGCTGTTGAAAAGAGTTTGCTTTCACAAAGTGATATATGTACCTTTTGCTTCATTTGTCAGATTGCAGATGGAGAACGCCTGCCACTGGCTGTGAAGGAGCTAGGAAGTTGTGATCTTTACCCACAAGTAGGTTTCCGTTCTATAGCAATTTAATAATGTGTCACGCAGCAGCTGGCTTTTTTCTCTCCATGGTCCAGTAGACATGATTTCTGGACCTTTCTATGAAATTTTTTAATGCAGTGAAGTGTGTAAATGCCACGATGACATTAAACACATCTTACTGTCTTTTTTTTTCTTTGGAAAATATATTTTGCTTACCTATTGTAGATTAAGAAAGCTCCTTATTTTACTGTTAATGACGTCGAAGTCAGAACTCATAGTACTTTTGAAATTGGTTTGTCTGGCTAAAAAATTGTGCATGATGCTTTCTAAAAAACTGCATATTATTTCTTTGGGCACGTGCTTCTTTTTGGTGGAAGCAAGAAATAATAAGATTTGACTAATAAATTTATTTGGTTTCCAAAGTTAAAAATATTGCTAGCTAATTCTTCGTGTTATTTTAGAGTTTACGGCACAACCCAAATGGGAGATTTGTGTTTGTGTGTGGAGATGGAGAGTATATCATTTACACAGCACTGGCATGGAGAAATAGATCCTTTGGGTCTGCTCTTGAAATTGTCTGGTCAACCGATGGAGAGTATGCTGTCAGGGAGAGCACTTCAAAAATAAAGATCTACAGTAAAAATTTCCAGGTTTGCTTTCATGTATCATGTTTTATAATTGTGCTTTCATCTTTTTGTTACTAGTAAATTGTACCGTTATAATGAATATACTTGTTTGTAATCTAAAAGGGAAGCTGTAATTTCAGGAGAGGAAAAGTATAAGACCATCATTCTCAGCAGAAAGTATATATGGAGGAGTTTTGCTTGCTATGTGTACAAATGACTTCATATGTTTCTATGACTGGGCAGAGTGCAGTCTGATACGCCGAATTGATGTTAATGTTAAAGTGAGCTATGTTTTGCTTAATGGTAGATATGCATGATGCGTTGTTTTTTTATATCTTACACTGGAATTAATTTATTGTCTATTGCAGAATTTATATTGGGCTGACAGTGGTGATTTGGTAACAATAGCAAGTGAATCGTCATTCTACATTTTGAAATACAATGTGAGTTCATGTGCACGCGCAATATATAGATCATTGTTTTTATTCTGTTGGCCAGCACATCTTGCATTGCAGAGTTTACTAACAATGTAACTTGATAACTTTCAGAGAGATATAGTTTCTTCTCATCTAGATGGAGGGGGTTCAGTTGGTGAGGAAGGTGTGGAAGATGCCTTCGAATTGCTTCATGAGATAAATGAGCGAGTCCGTACTGGGCTATGGGTCGGAGATTGTTTATATACAATAATTCTTCATGGCGGCTAAATTACTGTGTGGGAGGAGAGGTGAGCACTTAATTTCACCATAATAATAGTATTATCTATGTTTATATGATATTCAAAGATTTGTTTTCAGGTGCTATCTGCTTACCTTTCCATTCCATGTGTTACAGGTTACTACAATGTTTCACTTGGACCGACCGATTATTTGTTAGGGTATCTTGCTAACCAAAGTCGTGTATATCTCATCGACAAGGGATTCAAGTAAGTGGCATCTTTCTTCACTCTCAATGTTCCTTCTTGATGTCCTTTTGTGAAGAACTTCTATTATTCACTTTGTTTTGTTATTTGCAGTGTGGTGGGTTATACTTTACTACTAAGTCTGATTGAGTACAAACACTTGTTATGCGTGGAGATTTGGTACGGGCAAATGTTGTTTTACCATCAATACCGAAGGAACAGCATACCAGGTATCCCACATCTGTCAATTAATTGGGTGCTAGTTTTTATTTATTTTACCCCAGTTTTTACATGGTTTTTCTTTGTATTATAGTGTGGCACATTTTCTCGAATCACGTGGCATGTTAGAGGAAGCCCTTCAAATAGCGACTGACCCCAATTACAGATTTGACCTGGCTGTGCAGCTTGGTAATCTGGAAATCGCAAAGGCATGGTGCACTTCTATTGTTTATCTCTACACCACTGAGGAAACATCATCCAGAAATTATTTCGTTCATCTGCACGCTCAACAAACTACTTGTGTTGCAGGAAATTGCGGTTGAGGCAAGAAGTGAGTCAAAGTGGAAGCAGTTGGGTGAACTAGCTATGTCCACTGGAAGGTATATTTGTGTCTAATGCGTACATTTTACTCAATATCTGTATTGTAATGGCTATGATTGTCTATTAGTCACACTAAAGTAAAAGTGATGGCTTTTTGTACCCTCAAAAGTATTCCGAAGCTTGTAACTTCTGAATCTCTAATCAGGATTTTCACTTAGAATAGCTTGTCTCTTGTTCCTCTATGATTGGTATGATGGTATCTTTATAGTTACATGTTTTTCCCTTTTTGGCCTTCTCTAATCTGCAAATATTTAGACTTATGAGACTTGTTCCACTACCTTACATGCCATATAAAATAACTGCAGCTCCAGATGGCCGAGGATTGTCTACTTCAGGCTACAGACCTTAGCGGCTTATTGCTTCTATATTCATCTCTTGGAGATGCTGAAGGTGTAACAAAACTGGCATCTATGGCTAATGAGCAAGGAAAGAACAATGTTGCATTTCTTTGTCTGTTATGCTAGGCAAATTGGAAATTGAAGAATGCCTTCAGTTGTTGGTTGATAGGTATAGTGCTTACTGGCCTGTCTAAGGAAATCTTGTTTGGACTATCCTTTTTCACTCCATGTTGACAATTTGGCCATTCATTGTACAGCAACCGTATTCCGGAAGCAGCATTGATGGCACGGTCCTATCTTCCAAGTAAAGTTTCTGATATTGTGTCAATATGGAAAAACGATCTTCTGAAGGTAAGTTCTTAGGAAATTTTTCATTCGCTCATGTTCTTTGTCACAGTTACACTCATCTTGACAATATCCCTTAGCAGCAAGACTTAAATGGTGTCACTCTGTTGTTCTCCTTGAGCATATAATGGCTACCTCAATCTGTAATAACATATTTTGAATATTTTTTTATGCATTAGTTTAGTATGATCTGTCTGGTTTATGACTTGTTAATGCCAACCTGTTGTTATTCACTCATAGCAATTTTAGTTCATTAGCCTTTTTTCTGGTTAACTGTTTATTATTGTTTATTAGGTGAACTCCAAAGCTGCAGAGTCTCTCGCAGATCCTGCTGAGTACCCAAACTTGTTTGATGACTGGCAGATTGCTCTCAATGTAGAAAACTACCCTTGCTTCCAAAAGGTATTTGTTCCCAGCCCTTCTAAGTGATACAACTCAATCAATGCAGTAAAAGTTTCCCTAATTTCCTCTCATGCTCACTCTATATAGGCAGGCAGACAAATCATTAATTATATGAGTATCAATAGAGGATAATGTGGCAAACCAATGCTCTTTTGTAGTAATGTGTGATGAGTAGAATTTGCACCCCTCTAGTTATTTTACCTGTGATGCAATATACTGTAATGTAACAAGGGTTACAACTTACAAGAACGTTTGCACAATAGTTTGTTAAATATACATCTTTTCTTTTTAATTTGTATGCTGACAAGATCTTGTACTGAATAGGGGCATCTATCCACCTGCTGAAGAGTACATAACTTATGCGGAGAGGTCCAATGAAAGTCTTGTGGAAGCTTTCAAAAGTATGCAGGTACAAGAAGAAGAGGTACCAAGTGAGAATGGAGATCTGCTCATGAGGTATATTGTGCTTAACAGGGTAATTTGGCTGTTGATTATTCCCATAGTTGTAACATCATATATGATACATATTCCTTCCATTTTTTTTGATGTGTGTGGTTGTGAGTGAGGGAATTTTACAATGATGTTTGATTGGTTCCCATGATTTGATATCCCTCTAGAATGACTGGACCAACAGGTGTCACTAACTCACTATAGAAACATACATAAACTTTCCGTTGTCTTTTACTATTTTACCACTTTTGGCATTACTCCTCTAGATTTGTAAACTATTGACGCTACACCAAATGAACTTCAAAGGTAATGAGGATGACGGAGTCGAGGAAAGTCAAGAGGATGCGTTGAAGTTGAAGCTGATGATTCAACAGATGGTGGTCCTTGTGAATGGGAATGATGGTGAGGACACTGGGGTGTGGTATGAACGATAAGGAACTTCATCAGCATAAATCAGTTGTTGAACAAATGCATGTCCAAAGTTGTTTAGTCTAGTTTTTTTACCCTAAGCACAAAAAAGATATTAGTTTTAACTATCCAGTGCTATTGCTTCCATTCTGCCCTCACTAGTATTTCGTGTCACTTGACTGAATCCTTTATGACTAGACTGCTTAGAACTTGGCACGTACGGTTAGAAATCCTATTAACACGAGGGATTTGATATTAATATTTTCTTTAGCTGGTAATATTCATAACACAGATTAGATACTTAATCATGAGTATTGAACTATTGATAATATCATTTTTAATAAATGGCTACAACAAATTGATTTATCAGCTGGGGTCAGTACAAAGTAATTTTTATCTAGTTGATCTTGGCAAGAGGCCTATAGCTCTTTGCTCCGGGCTAGACCTAGGTATCATTTATTCATGGAACCATCATGATCTGCATTACTTATTGAAGAATCTTGATGGAAGCTTCAGTGGTTTCATTCATTTTGAACTCAACCTTGCTCTCCAATGTTCAATTGGACCACAAAAAAAATTGTCGCTCTATGGTATTTAAAATTGATTTGAATTTTACAAGTTATCATCTAGTCGTTTTTTTGGTAAAAAGATGGCATGCATGTTACTCAAAAGAAACTGCTTCATATATGACGTATCTGTTGTCAAAACATTAGCACAGTAGGTAAAAGATCAACTTACTTGCTTTATCCTTTTTTAAACGGTTCATTATTGACTGAGTAATTAGTTGTTGTTATGCAAATATTGGATCCTTATCCAAAGCCTTTGGCAAAGTATTGATTAATATTTTCTCCATATATGGCTGGATAACCCAACCCATGTTGTTTACTGCTTTCTTTGATATTTTTTGCAGTGCTAACTCCTGACAATAGTACCAGTATTGCGACAGCATGCCGTGCCAGCAATTTGATTTTTCTTTTCTGTAAAGGTAAGTGTCAAAATTATGTACACAAGTCCAAGTAAACAAAATGGTTAATATCTTGGATTCTAAATGAATTCAACTTGTATGATCACGATCCTTGCATGCAAAAAACAAAAGTTTAAAAATAACAGCTGAACATCATACCAGCTTTTCCTGGCATACTTAAATCGTATAAAATACTCTTTTTGTGTGCGATTAAAAATGTATTTTCATTGCTGTAGGTTACCACCTGTTGTTCAGACACGACAGTCATGTAAAAGCAGAGTCCTCTCCATTTGTACAAGGTTGTGGATACAGAAACGGTCTTTGATGATTAATTAGCGCTTGGTCTGGTGTCACATAGCAAATTGTATTCGATTCTTTTGGGGGGTTTGAAAGTTTTACAAGCT
This sequence comes from Eragrostis nindensis, assembly GCA_012490785.1. Classification (NCBI taxonomy): domain Eukaryota; kingdom Viridiplantae; phylum Streptophyta; class Magnoliopsida; order Poales; family Poaceae; genus Eragrostis; species Eragrostis nindensis. Next base: position 31,436 of record JAAXCT010003440.1, read on the forward strand.
TTTGTAGATTCGGGGTATGTTATAGATTATTCTACCCTTTATATGTTTATACAACGTATATGAAGGTACTGCATTCTTTGATGGAATTCGTTTCCGCGCAGGAGTTTCTGTATACTCAGTGATAAATGTAACAGTTGTATTTTGGTCCAATAATCCATCTCTTATTTGTTCTTCATACTCTCGTAGTCAATGACCTGAACCTGGTATCAGAACTTTGTACAACTTGTTACATCTTTCGTCAGTACATCTAACTGTGTAACTTTGTTTTGTATGATTTTTTTTCTTGGCTGTATAGGCCGCAGCTTTATGTTTTCAAGCAATGTTGCTAATTTGTGCCCCTCGAAGCCTCGAAACCTGATATCTTGTGCTGCATTGGAACTTGTTAACTGATGGGCATTATGGATACGAATGGTGCCAGTGCATCAGGCCGCATGGGTGAATAGTGTCGCAGTCTGATTCGATCTAGAGAACAAGCTTCTGTAGGGAATTTTGACAAGGAAATTGCTCGTAACGCATTCAACACAGCGCAAAAGTAATCAGTTTCTTCCACCAGGCTAAAAAGATCAGTTTCGTGTACTCCGCCGTTGCCGAAACAATCGAAGTTGCCTGGCCTGCTCATAGCGAAGAATGTCCAGCAGATATACAAGCCAGTAGACTCGACATTCAGCCCAGTGCCCGACGGGACACGCACACTCTTGGGTCGTTTTCCCTACCGCGTCATCGAGCAATCGGGCGTCCGTCCTGGCACCACTCCCCCAATCACTTCACGCCACGTCATCCATCTGACGCGCGCCTCCTTTCCCACGGTTGCGCCCCCACTCCTATAAACACGCGCTCCGCTTCCTGCCGAATCACGGCCGCGCACCGACTCCTACTCACCGTGATTCTGCTGACTCCACCTCGCCGCCGCCGGCCGGCGAACCGACACCATGGTATCCGCGCGCAGGGGCCGCGGCGGTAACGGCGCCGTCGTCCGCCCCCGCCCCCCCCCCGTGATGCCAGCGGCGGCGGCGGCGGCAGCATGGCGACGCGCGTTGCCGTGCTCGCCTTCTGCGTCGCAGGGATCTGGTCCGCCCTACATCACCCAGGGCGTCCTCCAGGAGACTCTGTAAGCTCCCCTGCCTCTCTCGCGTCACCTCTTTCGAGTGCCACACATCTGAGACCTTGACCGATTCCTCCTCTGTTTTGCTCGTTTGGCGGTCCAGTTCGACGAAGCGGTTCGGGCCGGAGGCGCGGCGGTTCGAGCACCTCGCGTTCCTCAACTTCGCGCAGAACGTCGTCTGCTTCGTCTGGTCCTTCATCAGTGAGCGCCATCTCCCTCCTCCTCGCGCCGTGTGTTGCGCAATTGCATTTCGCGCGACCTCGTGGTAATGGATGCCGATGCTGCGGGTGGCGGTTGCTTGTGAAGAGATTGTGACTTTGGGTTGGTTTGTGCAGTGATTAAGCTTTGGTCGGGTGGGAGTAGCTCCACCGGCAGTGCACCGCTGTGGAAGTACTGGGGCGTCAGCGTCACTAACACCATCGGGCCGACCATGGGGATCGAGGCGCTCAAGTACATCAGCTACCCGCGCAGGTCTGTTCGAGCTGCCTTTTCAATCGCAACATTCTCAGTTGTCCTGCTGCTGTGTTCATAAATCATAGTTATTCCCCACTGGTTTATGGGTTCAATTGTGAAAGTAAATACAATAACTCACATGGACGTGAATTGTCTTTCAAAAAAAAAAATGCATGTGAATTGATTGTATAAGAGCTCATTGAGAAGAAATACAACTAGCTCCTATCCATGTGACCTTATCAAAAATTCTCGAAGATCGGGATGGATTCTGACCAAGCTTCTGTTTGTGTGAAACAGGTTCTAGCAAAATCTTCAAAGATGATTCCAGGTGAGTTCACATTTGTTTATGCTGACTGTATAAGACACTCCAGGGCAGCTTGTGCTTGGATGGTGAATTGACTTAGATTTCTGCATAAAGAAGAATATATATATGTTGGATGAAATTATAAGCAAAGATGATAATCTTATCCTGAATGTAGAAATGCTTACTCTACCCAGCAAATTTTCACTCAAGAAGGATGGGAATAACTTATGCGTAAACTAGTATAAGGATAAAATGGTGATATAGAAGTTATTTCACGGTGTACAACTAATTGCTGGAATTGGATGCACAAGCTTCTATTCTTAGGAAATGATTTATGAAAAATGTAAGCCTACGCATGTGTCAGAAATAAAATATGATTAGGTACATGATTGACGCAGAATGACCGCTCAAGTGGTCAGCTAGATAAACCTTTACCATCTAAAATTATGTAAATTTACCCCTTTTTTTGTTGCTGCGATAATTGCCTACCTTCTTAGTGTGATTACAGGTGCTCATATCGTTTAACAAATGTACTAATCGCAAGGAGAAATAGGATTTGTTATGAATCAGTAATGATATTTGTGTTAAGAACTTCTTGAAAGCCGAATATTCAAAATTTGTGCTATACTCTTTATATCGTGGTCACTGATGGGTGAATTGTACAGTAATGTTGATGGGGACTCTTCTATATGTGTGAAGTGAGTATACATTTCCAGAGTTATTTGCACCTTCCTTGTTGCTGGCCGGTGTATCTTCTTTGCATTATTGAAGGTCAGATGGTCTCAATCATTATTCATCACCATAGTACTAGTCCTTTGCATTTGCATTTTTATTTTGCAATGAACCTTATTGGCTCATGAGCAGTCACACCTCATCTTCATGAAACTGGAATGTGCCCACACCTTTGATCTTGCATCTTTCAAACTAAACATTCAGCTGGCCTGTTCTGTTTCAAAATTGATGCAGATTTTTTTTTTTCCATTCAGTAGTACTCCCAGTAAATTGACTCAGACGTCACATCAAATCTTTAGAACAAGGACTTTTTTGCATTTTCTTGCTGTTTGCTAAATGAAGAAAAATCTTAATTAACGAAGCCAATGCTTCATTTGGGTAACTTTTAGTTTTATAGTATTTGACTTTACACATTCTGTGT
>JAAXCT010003441.1:0-34414 GCA_012490785.1 Eragrostis nindensis
GAGACATGCTGTCACATCACTAAAACGAGCATAGCTTCTCCATCCGACGTCCGATTATGGCGCGGTTTTTTTGTTGAAAGATAACAGCATGGCCCCACGCCATGGGGGAAGCGAATTTCAAGGAGTTCACATGCATATATTCGTGTATAAGAAAACAGATGAATATCCGCCGTTTCGGCTTTTTCGTGGGCTATAGCACACGCTCCGAGCCGACTTTTGGCGCCCGGCCCGATTTCCGAGTTCCCTCCCGGATGCGCATTGGCCGGTAGTAGGAGACGTTTGACGAGGTTTTGTGGGATTTTGGGCTGTGCGGCGCGCGTTCCGGGCTTTTTTCACCCGTATGAGCCGTTTTAGTGAATTTCCATGCATGCTGCCCTCTATTCGGGACCTAGCGTATCCGAAAAATGCTCGAAAAATCATTTTTTTTGCCATAGCGAACCGAGACGACGATAGAAAGATTCTCAGGTATTCACAGGTGGCGGGGAACCACAAGAAGTTGACCAAACAACCCAAACAAGAGACATGCTGTCACATCACTAAAACGAGCATAGCTTCTCCATCCGACGTCCGATTATGGCGCGGTTTTTTTGTTGGAAAGATAACAGCATGGCCCACGCCATGGGAAGCGAATTTCAAGGAGTTCACATGCATATATTCGTGTATAAAAAAAAGATGAATATCCGCCGTTTCGGGCCTTTTTCGTGGGCTATAGCACACGCTCCGAGCCGACTTTTGGCGCCCGGCCCGATTTCCGAGTTCCCTTCCCGGATACGCATTGGCCGGTAGTAGGAGACGTTTGACGAGGTTTTTGTGGGATTTTGGGCTGTGCGGCGCGCGTTCCGGGCCTTTTTCACCCGTTATGAGCCGTTTTAGTGAATTTCCATGCATGCTGCCCTCTATTCGGGACCTAGCGTATCCGAAAAATGCTCGAAAAATCTATTTTTTTTGCCATAGCGAACCGAGAAGATGACAGAAAGATTCTCAGGTATTCACAGGTGGCGGGGAACCACAAGAAGTTGACCAAACAACCCGAACAAGAGACATGCTGTCACATCACTAAAACGAGCATAGCTTCTCCATCCGACGTCCGATTATGGCGCGGTTTTTTTTGTTGGAAAGATAACAGCATGCCCCACGCCATGGGAAGCGAATTTCAAGGAGTTCACATGCATATATTCGTGTATAAAAAAATAGATGAATATCCGCCGTTTCGTGCCTTTTTCGTGGGCTATAGCACACGCTCCGAGCCGACTTTTGGCGCCCGGCCCGATTTCCGAGTTCCCTTCCCGGATACGCATTGGCCGGTAGTAGGAGACGTTTGACGAGGTTTTTGTGGGATTTTGTGCTGTGAGGCGCGCGTTCCGGGCCTTTTTCACCCGTTATGAGCCGTTTTAGTGAATTTCCATGCATGCTGCCCTCTATTCGGGACCTAGCGTATCCGAAAAATGCTCGAAAAATCTATTTTTTTTGCCATAGCGAACCGAGAAGATGACAGAAAGATTCTCAGGTATTCACAGGTGGCGGGGAACCACAAGAAGTTGACCAAACAACCCGAACAAGAGACATGCTGTCACATCACTAAAACGAGCATAGCTTCTCCATCCGACGTCCGATTATGGCGCGGTTTTTTTTTGTTGGAAAGATAACAGCATGGCCCACGCCATGGGAAGCGAATTTCAAGGAGTTCACATGCATATATTCGTGTATAAAAAAATAGATGAATATCCGCCGTTTCGGGCCTTTTTCGTGGGCTATAGCACACGCTCCGAGCCGACTTTTGGCGCCCGGCCCGATTTCCGAGTTCCCTTCCCGGATACGCATTGGCCGGTAGTAGGAGACGTTTGACGAGGTTTTTGTGGGATTTTGTGCTGTGCGGCGCGCGTTCCGGGCCTTTTTCACCCGTTATGAGCCGTTTTAGTGAATTTCCATGCATGCTGCCCTCTATTCGGGACCTAGCGTATCCGAAAAATGCTCGAAAAATCTATTTTTTTGCCATAGCGAACCGAGACGATGATAGAAAGATTCTCAGGTATTCACAGGTGGCGGGGAACCACAAGAAGTTGACCAAACAACCCGAACAAGAGACATGCTGTCACATCACTAAAACGAGCATAGCTTCTCCATCCGACGTCCGATTATGGCGCGGTTTTTTTTTGTTGGAAAGATAACAGCATGGCCCACGCCATGGGAAGCGAATTTCAAGGAGTTCACATGCATATATTCGTGTAAAAAAAAATAGATGAATATCCGCCGTTTCGGGCCTTTTTCGTGGGCTATAGCACACGCTCCGAGCCGACTTTTGGCGCCCGGCCCGATTTCCGAGTTCCCTTCCCGGATACGCATTGGCCGGTAGTAGGAGACGTTTGACGAGGTTTTTGTGGGATTTGTGCTGTGTGCGGCGCGCGTTCCGGGCCTTTTTCACCCGTTATGAGCCGTTTTAGTGAATTTCCATGCATGCTGCCCTCTATTCGGGACCTAGCGTATCCGAAAAATGCTCGAAAAATCTATTTTTTTTGCCATAGCGAACCGAGACGATGATAGAAAGATTCTCAGGTATTCACAGGTGGCGGGGGGGGAACCACAAGAAGTTGACCAAACAACCCGAACAAGAGACATGCTGTCACATCACTAAAACGAGCATAGCTTCTCCATCCGACGTCCGATTATGGCGCGGTTTTTTTGTTGGAAAGATAACAGCATGGCCCACGCCATGGGAAGCGAATTTCAAGGAGTTCACATGCATATATTCGTGTATAAAAAAAATAGATGAATATCCGCCGTTTCGGGCCTTTTTCGTGGGCTATAGCACACGCTCCGAGCCGACTTTTGGCGCCCGGCCCGATTTCCGAGTTCCCTTCCCGGATACGCATTGGCCGGTAGTAGGAGACGTTTGACGAGGTTTTTGTGGGATTTTGTGCTGTGAGGCGCGCGTTCCGGGCCTTTTTCACCCGTTATGAGCCGTTTTAGTGAATTTCCATGCATGCTGCCCTCTATTCGGGACCTAGCGTATCCGAAAAATGCTCGAAAAATCTATTTTTTTTGCCATAGCGAACCGAGAAGATGACAGAAAGATTCTCAGGTATTCACAGGTGGCGGGGAACCACAAGAAGTTGACCAAACAACCCGAACAAGAGACATGCTGTCACATCACTAAAACGAGCATAGCTTCTCCATCCGACGTCCGATTATGGCGCGGTTTTTTTGTTGGAAAGATAACAGCATGGCCCACGCCATGGGAAGCGAATTTCAAGGAGTTCACATGCATATATTCGTGTATAAAAAAATAGATGAATATCCGCCGTTTCGGGCCTTTTTCGTGGGCTATAGCACACGCTCCGAGCCGACTTTTGGCGCCCGGCCCGATTTCCGAGTTCCCTTCCCGGATACGCATTGGCCGGTAGTAGGAGACGTTTGACGAGGTTTTTGTGGGATTTTGTGCTGTGAGGCGCGCGTTCCGGGCCTTTTTCACCCGTTATGAGCCGTTTTAGTGAATTTCCATGCATGCTGCCCTCTATTCGGGACCTAGCGTATCCGAAAAATGCTCGAAAAATCTATTTTTTTTGCCATAGCGAACCGAGAAGATGACAGAAAGATTCTCAGGTATTCACAGGTGGCGGGGAACCACAAGAAGTTGACCAAACAACCCAAACAAGAGACATGCTGTCACATCACTAAAACGAGCATAGCTTCTCCATCCGACGTCCGATTATGGCGCGGTTTTTTTGTTGGAAAGATAACAGCATGGCCCACGCCATGGTAAGCGAATTCAAGGAGTTCACATGCATATATTCGTGTATAAAGAAAACCAGATGAATATCCGCCGTTTCGGGCCTTTTTCGTGGGCTATAGCACACGCTCCGAGCCGACTTTTGGCGCCTGGCCCGATTTCCGAGTTCCCTTCCCGGATACGCATTGGCCGGTAGTAGGAGACGTTTGACGAGGTTTTGTGGGATTTTGTGCTGTGCGGCGCGCGTTCCGGGCCTTTTTCACCCGTTATGAGCCGTTTTAGTGAATTTCCATGCATGCTGCCCTCTATTCGGGACCTAGCGTATCCGAAAAATGCTCGAAAAATCTATTTTTTTGCCATAGCGAACCGAGACGACGATAGAAAGATTCTCAGGTATTCACAGGTGGCGGGGAACCACAAGAAGTTGACCAAACAACCCGAACAAGAGACATGCTGTCACATCACTAAAACGAGCATAGCTTCTCCATCCGACGTCCGATTATGGCGCGGTTTTTTTTTGTTGGAAAGATAACAGCATGGCCCACGCCATGGGAAGCGAATTTCAAGGAGTTCACATGCATATATTCGTGTATAAAAAAAATAGATGAATATCCGCCGTTTCGGGCCTTTTTCGTGGGCTATAGCACACGCTCCGAGCCGACTTTTGGCGCCCGGCCCGATTTCCGAGTTCCCTTCCCGGATGCGCATTGGCCGGTAGTAGGAGACGTTTGACGAGGTTTTTGTGGGATTTTGGGCTGTGCGGCGCGCGTTCCGGGCCTTTTTCACCCGTTATGAGCCGTTTTAGTGAATTTCCATGCATGCTGCCCTCTATTCGGGACCTAGCGTATCCGAAAAATGCTCGAAAAATCCATTTTTTTTGCCATAGCGAACCGAGACGACGATAGAAAGATTCTCAGGTATTCACAGGTGGCGGGGAACCACAAGAAGTTGACCAAACAACCCGAACAAGAGACATGCTGTCACATCACTAAAACGAGCATAGCTTCTCCATCCGACGTCCGATTATGGCGCGGTTTTTTTTGTTGGAAAGATAACAGCATGCCCCACGCCATGGGAAGCGAATTTCAAGGAGTTCACATGCATATATTCGTGTATAAAAAAATAGATGAATATCCGCCGTTTCGGGCCTTTTTCGTGGGCTATAGCACACGCTCCGAGCCGACTTTTGGCGCCCGGCCCGATTTCCGAGTTCCCTTCCCGGATACGCATTGGCCGGTAGTAGGAGACGTTTGACGAGGTTTTTGTGGGATTTTGTGCTGTGAGGCGCGCGTTCCGGGCCTTTTTCACCCGTTATGAGCCGTTTTAGTGAATTTCCATGCATGCTGCCCTCTATTCGGGACCTAGCGTATCCGAAAAATGCTCGAAAAATCTATTTTTTTTGCCATAGCGAACCGAGAAGATGACAGAAAGATTCTCAGGTATTCACAGGTGGCGGGAAACCACAAGAAGTTGACCAAACAACCCAAACAAGAGACATGCTGTCACATCACTAAAACAAGCATAGCTTCTCCATCCGACGTCTGATTATGGCGCGGTTTTTTTTGTTGGAAAGATAACAGCATGGCCCACACCATGGGAAACGAATTCAAGGAGTTCAATATTGCATAAAAGCGCATATATTCGTGTATAAGAAAAACAGATGAATATCCGCCGTTTCGGGCCTTTTTCGTGGGCTATAGCACACGCTCCGAGCCGACTTTTGGCGCCTGGCCCGATTTCCGAGTTCCCTTCCCGGATACGCATTGGCCGGTAGTAGGAGACGTTTGACGAGGTTTTTGTGGGATTTTGGGCTGTGCGGCGCGCGTTCCGGGCCTTTTTCACCCGTTATGAGCCGTTTTAGTGAATTTCCATGCATGCTGCCCTCTATTCGGGACCTAGCGTATCCGAAAAATGCTCGAAAAATCTATTTTTTTTGCCATAGCGAACCGAGACGATATAGAAAGATTCTCAGGTATTCACAGGTGGCGGGGAACCACAAGAAGTTGACCAAACAACCCGAACAAGAGACATGCTGTCACATCACTAAAACGAGCATAGCTTCTCCATCCGACGTCCGATTATGGCGCGGTTTTTTTTGTTGGAAAGATAACAGCATGCCCCACGCCATGGGAAGCGAATTTCAAGGAGTTCACATGCATATATTCGTGTATAAAGAAAACCAGATGAATATCCGCCGTTTCGGGCCTTTTTCGTGGGCTATAGCACACGCTCCGAGCCGACTTTTGGCGCCTGGCCCGATTTCCGAGTTCCCTTCCCGGATACGCATTGGCCGGTAGTAGGAGACGTTTGACGAGGTTTTTGTGGGATTTTGGGCTGTGCGGCGCGCGTTCCGGGCCTTTTTCACCCGTTATGAGCCGTTTTAGTGAATTTCCATGCATGCTGCCCTCTATTCGGGACCTAGCGTATCCGAAAAATGCTCGAAAAATCTATTTTTTTTGCCATAGCGAACCGAGACGACGACAGAAAGATTCTCAGGTATTCACAGGTGGCGGGGAACCACAAGAAGTTGACCAAACAACCCGAACAAGAGACATGCTGTCACATCACTAAAACGAGCATAGCTTCTCCATCCGACGTCCGATTATGGCGCGGTTTTTTTGTTGGAAAGATAACAGCATGCCCCACGCCATGGGAAGCGAATTTCAAGGAGTTCACATGCATATATTCGTGTATAAAAAAAATAGATGAATATCCGCCGTTTCGTGCCTTTTTCGTGGGCTATAGCACACGCTCCGAGCCGACTTTTGGCGCCCGGCCCGATTTCCGAGTTCCCTTCCCGGATACGCATTGGCCGGTAGTAGGAGACGTTTGACGAGGTTTTTGTGGGATTTTGGGCTGTGCGGCGCGCGTTCCGGGCCTTTTTCACCCGTTATGAGCCGTTTTAGTGAATTTCCATGCATGCTGCCCTCTATTCGGGACCTAGCGTATCCGAAAAATGCTCGAAAAATCTATTTTTTTGCCATAGCGAACCGAGACGATGACAGAAAGATTCTCAGGTATTCACAGGTGGCGGGGAACCACAAGAAGTTGACCAAACAACCCGAACAAGAGACATGCTGTCACATCACTAAAACGAGCATAGCTTCTCCATCCGACGTCCGATTATGGCGCGGTTTTTTTTGTTGGAAAGATAACAGCATGCCCCACGCCATGGGAAGCGAATTTCAAGGAGTTCACATGCATATATTCGTGTATAAAAAAAATAGATGAATATCCGCCGTTTCGTGCCTTTTTCGTGGGCTATAGCACACGCTCCGAGCCGACTTTTGGCGCCCGGCCCGATTTCCGAGTTCCCTTCCCGGATACGCATTGGCCGGTAGTAGGAGACGTTTGACGAGGTTTTTGTGGGATTTTGGGCTGTGCGGCGCGCGTTCCGGGCCTTTTTCACCCGTTATGAGCCGTTTTAGTGAATTTCCATGCATGCTGCCCTCTATTCGGGACCTAGCGTATCCGAAAAATGCTCGAAAAATCTATTTTTTTTGCCATAGCGAACCGAGACGACGATAGAAAGATTCTCAGGTATTCACAGGTGGCGGGGAACCACAAGAAGTTGACCAAACAACCCGAACAAGAGACATGCTGTCACATCACTAAAACGAGCATAGCTTCTCCATCCGACGTCCGATTATGGCGCGGTTTTTTTTGTTGGAAAGATAACAGCATGCCCCACGCCATGGGAAGCGAATTTCAAGGAGTTCACATGCATATATTCGTGTATAAAAAAATAGATGAATATCCGCCGTTTCGTGCCTTTTCGTGGGCTATAGCACACGCTCCGAGCCGACTTTTGGCGCCCGGCCCGATTTCCGAGTTCCCTTCCCGGATACGCATTGGCCGGTAGTAGGAGACGTTTGACGAGGTTTTTGTGGGATTTTGTGCTGTGAGGCGCGCGTTCCGGGCCTTTTTCACCCGTTATGAGCCGTTTTAGTGAATTTCCATGCATGCTGCCCTCTATTCGGGACCTAGCGTATCCGAAAAATGCTCGAAAAATCTATTTTTTTTGCCATAGCGAACCGAGAAGATGACAGAAAGATTCTCAGGTATTCACAGGTGGCGGGAAACCACAAGAAGTTGACCAAACAACCCAAACAAGAGACATGCTGTCACATCACTAAAACAAGCATAGCTTCTCCATCCGACGTCTGATTATGGCGCGGTTTTTTTGTTGGAAAGATAACAGCATGGCCCACACCATGGTAAACGAATTCAAGGAGTTCATATATTCGTGTATAAAGAAAACCGCGCATATATTCGTGTATAAAGAAAACCAGATGAATATCCGCCGTTTCGGGCCTTTTTCGTGGGCTATAGCACACGCTCCGAGCCGACTTTTGGCGCCTGGCCCGATTTCCGAGTTCCCTTCCCGGATCCGCATTGGCCGGTAGTAGGAGACGTTTGACGAGGTTTTTGTGGGATTTTGTGCTGTGAGGCGCGCGTTCCGGGCCTTTTTCACCCGTTATGAGCCGTTTTAGTGAATTTCCATGCATGCTGCCCTCTATTCGGGACCTAGCGTATCCGAAAAATGCTCGAAAAATCTATTTTTTTTGCCATAGCGAACCGAGAAGATGACAGAAAGATTCTCAGGTATTCACAGGTGGCGGGAAACCACAAGAAGTTGACCAAACAACCCAAACAAGAGACATGCTGTCACATCACTAAAACAAGCATAGCTTCTCCATCCGACGTCTGATTATGGCGCGGTTTTTTTGTTGGAAAGATAACAGCATGGCCCACACCATGGTAAACGAATTCAAGGAGTTCATATATTCGTGTATAAAGAAAACCGCGCATATATTCGTGTATAAAGAAAACCAGATGAATATCCGCCGTTTCGGGCCTTTTTCGTGGGCTATAGCACACGCTCCGAGCCGACTTTTGGCGCCTGGCCCGATTTCCGAGTTCCCTTCCCGGATACGCATTGGCCGGTAGTAGGAGACGTTTGACGAGGTTTTTGTGGGATTTTGTGCTGTGAGGCGCGCGTTCCGGGCCTTTTTCACCCGTTATGAGCCGTTTTAGTGAATTTCCATGCATGCTGCCCTCTATTCGGGACCTAGCGTATCCGAAAAATGCTCGAAAGATCTATTTTTTTTGCCATAGCGAACCAAGAAGATGACAGAAAGATTCTCAGGTATTCACAGGTGGCGGGGAACCACAAGAAGTTGACCAAATAACCCAAACAAGAGACATGCTGTCACATCACTAAAACGAGCATAGCTTCTCCATCCGACGTCCGATTATGGCGCGGTTTTTTTTGTTGGAAAGATAACAGCATGCCCACGCCATGGGAAGCGAATTTCAAGGAGTTCACATGCATATATTCGTGTATAAAAAAATAGATGAATATCCGCCGTTTCGTGCCTTTTTCGTGGGCTATAGCACACGCTCCGAGCCGACTTTTGGCGCCCGGCCCGATTTCCGAGTTCCCTTCCCGGATACGCATTGGCCGGTAGTAGGAGACGTTTGACGAGGTTTTTGTGGGATTTTGTGCTGTGAGGCGCGCGTTCCGGGCCTTTTTCACCCGTTATGAGCCGTTTTAGTGAATTTCCATGCATGCTGCCCTCTATTCGGGACCTAGCGTATCCGGAAAATGCTCGAAAAATCTATTTTTTTTGCCATAGCGAACCGAGAAGATGACAGAAAGATTCTCAGGTATTCACAGGTGGCGGGAAACCACAAGAAGTTGACCAAACAACCCAAACAAGAGACATGCTGTCACATCACTAAAACAAGCATAGCTTCTCCATCCGACGTCTGATTATGGCGCGGTTTTTTGTTGGAAAGATAACAGCATGGCCCACACCATGGTAAACGAATTCAAGGAGTTCATATATTCGTGTATAAAGAAAACCGCGCATATATTCGTGTATAAAGAAAACCAGATGAATATCCGCCGTTTCGGGCCTTTTTCGTGGGCTATAGCACACGCTCCGAGCCGACTTTTGGCGCCTGGCCCGATTTTCGAGTTCCCTTCCCGGATACGCATTGGCCGGTAGTAGGACACATTTGACGAGGTTTTTGTGGGATTTTGTGCTGTGAGGCGCGCGTTCCGGGCCTTTTTCACCCGTTATGAGCCGTTTTAGTGAATTTCCATGCATGCTGCCCTCTATTCGGGACCTAGCGTATCCGGAAAATGCTCGAAAAATCTATTTTTTTTGCCATAGCGAACCGAGAAGATGACAGAAAGATTCTCAGGTATTCACAGGTGGCGGGAAACCACAAGAAGTTGACCAAACAACCCAAACAAGAGACATGCTGTCACATCACTAAAACAAGCATAGCTTCTCCATCCGACATCTGATTATGGCGCGGTTTTTTTGTTGGAAAGATAACAGCATGGCCCACACCATGGTAAACGAATTCAAGGAGTTCATATATTCGTGTATAAAGAAAACCGCGCATATATTCGTGTATAAAGAAAACCAGATGAATATCCGCCGTTTCGGGCCTTTTTCGTGGGCTATAGCACACGCTCCGAGCCGACTTTTGGCGCCTGGCCCGATTTCCGAGTTCCCTTCCCGGATACGCATTGGCCGGTAGTAGGACACATTTGACGAGGTTTTTGTGGGATTTTGTGCTGTGAGGCGCGCGTTCCGGGCCTTTTTCACCCGTTATGAGCCGTTTTAGTGAATTTCCATGCATGCTGCCCTCTATTCGGGACCTAGCGTATCCGAAAAATGCTCGAAAGATCTATTTTTTTTCCATAGCGAGCCAAGAAGATGACAGAAAGATTCTCAGGTATTCACAGGTGGCGGGGAACCACAAGAAGTTGACCAAATAACCCAAACAAGAGACATGCTGTCACATCACTAAAACGAGCATAGCTTCTCCATCCGACGTCCGATTATGGCGCGGTTTTTTTTTGTTGGAAAGATAACAGCATGCCCCACGCCATGGGAAGCGAATTTCAAGGAGTTCACATGCATATATTCGTGTATAAAAAAATAGATGAATATCCGCCGTTTCGTGCCTTTTCCGTGGGCTATAGCACACGCTCCGAGCCGACTTTTGGCGCCCGGCCCGATTTCCGAGTTCCCTTCCCGGATACGCATTGGCCGGTAGTAGGAGACGTTTGACGAGGTTTTTGTGGGATTTTGTGCTGTGAGGCGCGCGTTCCGGGCCTTTTTCACCCGTTATGAGCCGTTTTAGTGAATTTCCATGCATGCTGCCCTCTATTCGGGACCTAGCGTATCCGGAAAATGCTCGAAAAATCTATTTTTTTTGCCATAGCGAACCGAGAAGATGACAGAAAGATTCTCAGGTATTCACAGGTGGCGGGAAACCACAAGAAGTTGACCAAACAACCCAAACAAGAGACATGCTGTCACATCACTAAAACAAGCATAGCTTCTCCATCCGACGTCTGATTATGGCGCGGTTTTTTTGTTGGAAAGATAACAGCATGGCCCACACCATGGTAAACAAATTCAAGGAGTTCATGTATTCGTGTATAAAGAAAACCGCGCATATATTCGTGTATAAAGAAAACCAGATGAATATCCGCCGTTTCGGGCCTTTTTCGTGGGCTATAGCACACGCTCCGAGCCGACTTTTGGCGCCTGGCCCGATTTTCGAGTTCCCTTCCCGGATACGCATTGGCCGGTAGTAGGACACATTTGACGAGGTTTTTGTGGGATTTTGTGCTGTGAGGCGCGCGTTCCGGGCCTTTTTCACCCGTTATGAGCCGTTTTAGTGAATTTCCATGCATGCTGCCCTCTATTCGGGACCTAGCGTATCCGGAAAATGCTCGAAAAATCTATTTTTTTTGCCATAGCGAACCGAGAAGATGACAGAAAGATTCTCAGGTATTCACAGGTGACGGGAAACCACAAGAAGTTGACCAAACAACCCAAACAAGAGACATGCTGTCACATCACTAAAACAAGCATAGCTTCTCCATCCGACGTCTGATTATGGCGCGGTTTTTTTGTTGGAAAGATAACAGCATGGCCCACACCATGGTAAACGAATTCAAGGAGTTCATATATTCGTGTATAAAGAAAACCGCGCATATATTCGTGTATAAAGAAAACCAGATGAATATCCGCCGTTTCGGGCCTTTTTCGTGGGCTATAGCACACGCTCCGAGCCGACTTTTGGCGCCTGGCCCGATTTCCGAGTTCCCTTCCCGGATACGCATTGGCCGGTAGTAGGACACATTTGACGAGGTTTTTGTGGGATTTTGTGCTGTGAGGCGCGCGTTCCGGGCCTTTTTCACCCGTTATGAGCCGTTTTAGTGAATTTCCTTGCATGCTGCCCTCTATTCGGGACCTAGCGTGTGACAGCCCGATCCACAGGATCTTTGTCCCACGGTGCTGTTTAAGCAGACACGAGATAATACAACACTTTCGACCTAATTAACAAGATTATTATTATTACAACATAAGTTCAGAGTGTAGCGGAAGCGATAGAACGACAAGTTTGAAAGCGGAAGGTACACGAGAGTTCACTTCTCTCAACGATACAGCAGTAGTGACATTCTGATGCCCATCTAGAATATCACTCTGGCAACACATATCACAGCAGCGGCAAATCAGATTCCAATTATTACCTGAAAACAACAAAGGCACAAAGCCTGAGTACTAATTACTCAGCAAGTCTTACCCGTCAAATGACTCCTAGACATGCATAGGCTCAAAAGGGATGGCTTATTTATAAAGGACTCGCACTTAAGCAGCAATAATCTTCTCTAGCAACATTTTAGCCAAGTTTTATCTTCATTAAGCAGAAGCATAAGTGTGTATAGCTGTAAAACAGGCAATTGAACATAACTGAAATGAATAATAAGTAGCAGTGTAATAATAACAGTAATCCATCATACCATCCAGCATAAGCATCATCATCAATTATTGTGTGCTACGTGAAGGCGCAAATCACAAGCGGATACTCATTACTGCGAGGGACAGCGATTGCAATCGATTTACACCAGCTGGCGAAAACCCGAGATACACGACGTATACGCACCACTCAAGATGGTCATATACGGCAACCTTTCACAAGACAGTAAACACCAAGCACGGGTCCAGTCTCACGGAGTTGGGCAGCCGTCCTACCACTCTTCCGTTGCGGCCTTGACCTGCCCAACTGCGCCCACCTGCGCCCAGCGCGTCTTTCGACCAGTGTACCGGGTACCGTACAACGATGCCACCATACATGCTACATCAGTTTACTAGCTCCCATAGCACTAGTATGCACTCGGTACTGTTCAATGCTTGATCAAGGGGCCAACATCGAATCGGTCCTTAATCGACTAGGCAGGGCTACCACCGTGAAGTCCCAGACTTCCCAATCCATCCTACACATGCAATGCCCCTGCCCGGTCTCAACAAATAATGTAAACTCATTGTTATCTTCAGCTTTAGTGAGTCAATTTAATCATCAACAACCTAGTAAACCTTGTCGATACTAAACATTTGACTTAAGCGTAACAGAAGCTAACGAGCTAACCAGGATAGACACATAGCAACATAGGACATTTAGATATCATGCAGGTGGGTTTCACATCAACTCCTGACCACTTAAGTGCACAATCAAACTTAGACATACTAGCATTGTGATATTAAAATAGAAAACTTCGAAAACGGGCTAGGATGAACCGGGGCTTGCCTTGACTCTTAACAGCTAAGTTAGTAACTTCAACTTCTGGATCCTGAGAGGAATGATCCTGTTGAATATCCTCCTCTTGGTCGTTTACTAGAATATGATATATGTCAATTGGATGAAAATGCAAAGAGAATATAAACCAATATGTGATGCAATGAGAATGACTTGGTTTCACATTTGAAATGTGAGGTTCAGTTCTGAAATATGTTAGAATTGTTTATTACTTTCGTCTGAAGTATTTCCTTGATTGACTCCCATGAAGCATGATTATCTTATTAAGTAATTTGTTCAAATTATCACAATTAAGCTCATAAATTATGTTAATAAATTCTAAAATTGTTTCTGGTCATGAGCAGTTCAGAGATGGTCTAAGCATGTAACAACAGTTCCAGAATGAATTTACCCTGATTTAATCCCTAATAGAGTTAATTTAGTCATCAGAATAATGCTGCAACAGAAACTAATTCCTATAAAATTTGTATGAACAGATCTGGTCAAACCTAGAATCCTGGTGACAGATGTTCACCTATTCAACATGCATGCACAAGCTCAAGGTAATTTAATGACTAAATTAATTTATAAAGAAGATGACAAGTTTATCAAAGAGAAATTCATCCTTAAAGTTTCTTACAGAAATGACTAACATGGTTCGTCTATATAAACAGGACATGTCAATATGAGAAGATCAAGGTTAAATTCACATTTTTCTAAATTACATACAATTTACTATGATTTATTTAGTGTATAGCTTGCAAAATTCATACAAGTGTTATTATACAGGAATAAGGGATGCAGACTGCACCACTGAATAGAGTGCATCAAATGTGATCTAACAAACCTAAGGTTGTATTTTTCTCATGTCTAGATTATTTATTAAAAAGATGACAAGTTTATCAAAGAGAAAGTCATAATTAGTTCTCTTTACAGAAACAAGATGAACATCATAGACTACTGTGAAGGGCATGTCACAAGGATTCCAACAAGCCCTAGTTTGTAATTTTTGGGTAGGTAAATCATTTATTATGAATTAAACAAGGTTGAAAAGGGTTCAACTTATAACAATTTTCTAGGACAGAACATGTATGAACAATGATCACTATGCTGCTCTTTGGATAGATCTTCTCAATCTGAATCCAAAAAATTTAGTTTACAATTTGTGGACTTCAGAATCTTTTTCTATCGATTTTCAAAGTTTAACCAAAGTTCACTGTTATTTACGAAATTGCCATCATCGTCTAAACAGAGTGCGCACAGTACATGGCGGCCTGAGATGAGCGACGCTTCGCCGGAGCAGGGGAAAAAGGCAGCGAGGAGGGTAGGTGAGTGGCTCAATATGACGAGCTCGTCTAGGTGGACTCAGAGGCGAGGTTCTCGAGGGTGAAGACTCACCGGAAGATGGCCGGCGTCGAGCGGTGGTGATAAGACGACGTTCGGCCACGTCGCGAGCTCGCCGTGGTCGACGAGGAGCTGCACGGTTTGGTCCTAGAGCTTCACGGAGGCCCGGGGAAGACCGGCATGGGACACATCGACGATGAGGAGGTCCCGAAGGAGGCTGTCGTCGTCGAGGTCGTAGGCGGCCGACGGCGGCGGTTGGGGAAAACTGGGATTCCGGCGATCTCGTTCGAGAAACCAAAGAATAGATGGGTCAGGGAGGTTCTCCAGAGAGTTGCGCATCTAAGGAAAGAAGATTGAGGGGACGGGGCTCACTGTGGACGACGAATTTTGCGTCGGCGTCGAAGATGTTCGTCATACAGCTCGCCGGAGAAATCTCCAAATTCATGCAACTCGATGAGCGGCTTGGAGTTCAAGCTCTTCTGGAAGCAAGAGGAGCTGGAGCTGAATTCATGGGTGGCGCTCTTTTGCGTCGCGATGGAGTGTGGAGGCTGGACGGCGGGCTTCAGATTCCGGCGGCCATGGGGTCGTCGCGAGCGAAACGAGAGAGCGAGAAAGCGCGAGCTGATTGATGGAGGAGAGAAGGGAGAGCACGGGGCTCTGTTGTGCTACTCATCCGGTTGGTTTGAGCGACAGACACGGCAGCAGGCAAGCAGGCAGGAGGTGGAGCGGTGGGGAGGGTGGCGTGGCAGCACGCGTGCGTTCCAGTCGAACAGAGAGAGAGGAAGAAGAACAGAGAGGGTGAGGCTGACTTGTGGGTCCCACACGTTTTTCTTCTGTTTTGAATTTTTTTTCTCCTCTCTTGTAAATACTGATTGAAGGATTAAACAAAGTTTAAAATCCTCCAGATTTTACTGGAGACTCCTAGACTTGTGTACAAGGAAAATTTCAATTTTATTTGATGTCAACTTTTAGGAATTTAAGTTTGAAATTCAAACAAGTTGTTTAAAATTTAAACTTCCTTTATTTATTTGGAGCACTTTCTAATTACAACTGTTTCTGCAATTTTTACTAGATTTTTATTTGCTTATGTCTTTCACATAAAATTTTAGTTGCACATATTTCTGTTCAAATTTTTGAACTTCCTTTTAAAATTTTACTTAAATTTGCATTCTATTCAAGTTTTTGATCCTTCATTTTATGTGAGATAATTGAAATTTGCACCTAATCAACTTTACATGATGACTGAGCACTGTAGAGAAATGAACGAGACACCTGGGGTGTCACAATCCTCCCTCCTTAAAGAAATCTCGTCCCGAGATTAAGAAAAGTCGATCTGGAGGAAGCTAAAACAACGGAAAAGATTTAATCGATACCTGGGAGTGATGACCAAAACTCCGGATAATGAGTTTTCAGAAACTCTCTAGTTTCCCAGGTCGATTCATCCTCAGAATGATTACTCCATTGGATTTGAAAGAATTTGAGAGTCCTTTTTCGGTTTACTCGCTCTTTTTCATCGAAGACTTTAATCGGAGGTTCGAAGTATGTCAAATCTGATTGCAGGCTGTATGTCTTCCAAAACAATGTCCACATAAGGTTTGAGACATTGCTTGAGTTGTGAGACAAGGAGTATGTCATGATAGATTCACGCCACAGGTCCAAATCTCTCGACAATTTGAGAAGGACAAATGTAAGGTGGCGCTAGCTTCCCTCTAACTTCGAATCTTTGAATGATTTTCATTGGAGACACTTGGATAGATATGAGCATCTTGGTTGAAAGATAAAGGTCGACGCCATGGATTTGCATACTCTTTTTGACGACATTTTGCGGGTTTAAGATTGGCTTGAATAATTCAGACATTTCTTCGGCCTTGTCCGCGGTGGAGCTAAAAATCCCTTTTGCACTACCAACGGTTGTTAAACCAAATGGTACTGTCGTCATCTTGTCGAAAACAATTAGCCTTGCCATCTTTGATATTTGGTCGAGTGTATGTAATGACAAGATCATGTTTCTGAACATCAAAAATTTCATCCCAGATGATAGAATGAATGGCAAAATGGTGGATAACCAGAGAAGGCATATCATGATGACTTGGTTCAGATATAGCACACTCATGGGTGCTATCCAAAAATTCCAACATCAAGTGGTTGCAATGCACTTTACCACTTAGTGCATCAGTGACGATGTTAGCTTTACAGGAGTGGTAATGATTTTCCATTAAAATCTGACCTATTCCCTTATTTCCTCACTTCAAATCTACTTTGGAAGGAGAATAAAAGTTTTGGATACATGGACTGTCTGACTCCCTCCTTAAGAAAATTTAGTCCCGAAATTTATGGAAATCTAAGGAGAGGTAACGATGATGGACACGATACAATGAAAATGTAAGATGGTGCATTGGAACGGCACATGATTTTGATAGAAACATAGCTACGCATGTGTTGGTTTCAACCATGACATTATATTGATAAAAGGCAATAAAATCTAGGTTAATAACAAAATAGGAACAACAATATATTGAAGTACGTACTAAGGATAATACGATTGATGATGTCAGTATTCTGAAAGATACTCCTCCCTCCTTATTTCGGTCCTAGGAATTCTGAAACTCCCTTTTAATCTCCCAATCAACTCCACTTGAGCACCATGTGCCCTTTGCATATCCACTAGCTGCGCCTCAAGTTTTTGGATACGGGCAGCCAGCATGTGACCGTTTTTCGCAGCCACCCACAAGGACAAGGTTTGATAAGCCAAAACTTCGTCTTATAGATAAAAAGGCTACTCAACATGACATACATATGCAAAATTCATTTAAATCATTTCTCACATTTTCTGGTTTCAAGAGGCCACCAAAATTTGGAACGATACTACCGATCAAGCTCAACCTTGCTATACAGGAGTCAAAAATATGGAAATTTCGACCAGCATATTAGAAGATGATAACAGAAGGTCAACACCATGTCATGGAGAACTTCCAAAGCTTTCCAAATGGGGCTCAAGCTCAGAAAAATTCCAAGTATAACTGGAGTTATGACAATTCAAAATGGAAGGTTTCTGCAGAACAAAACAGATTGACAGAGCCTCGGTTTTTGTTCGACCCTACTGGCCAAACGATGACTCCAAATCACATGAAACCACCTGGAATTGAAAGATAACTTCTAATGCTTTCAAAGAAGTATTTATTTGACTTCATTGGATAAGAGAATCAAGAGTTCTTGAATTTTAGTGGAGAAGTGCCTGCTGAGAAAACTGAATGACAGTGGCTCATTCTTTTGGCTGTGGAGACCACATAAGTTTCCAAAATTGTTTGGAACCACTTTTAATTGAAAGATAACTTGCAGGGCTTTCCAACAAGTATTTGAACACCTCCATTGAATCAAAGAAACTTGAGTTATGAATTTTTGAAGTTCAGAAAACAACAGGACAGATTTTGGACAGAACAGGAAGAGTACATGTTGAGTTGATATGAGTCCATTCAAATTCAATTTCTTTCAAGTTTGTAAATTTCAAATTTTACACAGAGGTGAGTGATCAAGACAAGGCAACTTTTAGTTCAGAAACTTAAGAATGCCATGATGCAACATTTTTTTTTAACCTAATTATTCGTTCCTCACCAAAAGAAAATAATGCCATTATATCGGCACGTATTCCGGTGGCATACTCGTCTCTCAACCGTGTTAGTCTAGCAAACGGTGTGACCTCTAACGTAGTTAGTGTACCTGCAGAAAAACACACATCGCCACCTCAAACAACCTACACAGGTGACGCCATCATTCACGCCGATGGTCAGCGAAAACAGAATGTAATGCATGGCTCAAACAATCTCAACACCTCTCGCCTCCTCACGAGCTTGACGGCTCATGGAACAACAATAACACCCCCCACAATACGAGTCTAGCTCGTTAATATCCTGAGCCATGCATGTTACTTACCTTCTTACCTGGACGTCGGTGCGTCGTTACAGAAAAATACACAAACAACCCTTATTGCCACCTGAACACTAACATCCTTATGTGGGCAATACTAACGTATCCTCACCGTATATCGTAATTTTTAAAATACAGCGTTTCCGTGTTTGTATTATCTTGGACCGGCTCTGATACCAGCTGTGACAGCCCGATCCACAGGATCTTTGTCCCACGGTGCTGTTTAAGCAGACACGAGATAATACAACACTTTCGACCTAATTAACAAGATTATTATTATTACAACATAAGTTCAGAGTGTAGCGGAAGCGATAGAACGACAAGTTTGAAAGCGGAAGGTACACGAGAGTTCACTTCTCTCAACGATACAGCAGTAGTGACATTCTGATGCCCATCTAGAATATCACTCTAGCAACACATATCACAGCAGCGGCAAATCAGATTCCAATTATTACCTGAAAACAACAAAGGCACAAAGCCTGAGTACTAATTACTCAGCAAGTCTTACCCGTCAAATGACTCCTAGACATGCATAGGCTCAAAAGGGATGGCTTATTTATAAAGGACTCGCACTTAAGCAGCAATAATCTTCTCTAGCAACATTTTAGCCAAGTTTTATCTTCATTAAGCAGAAGCATAAGTGTGTATAGCTGTAAAACAGGCAATTGAACATAACTGAAATGAATAATAAGTAGCAGTGTAATAATAACAGTAATCCATCATACCATCCAGCATAAGCATCATCATCAATTATTGTGTGCTACGTGAAGGCGCAAATCACAAGCGGATACTCATTACTGCGAGGGACAGCGATTGCAATCGATTTACACCAGCTGGCGAAAACCCGAGATACACGACGTATACGCACCACTCAAGATGGTCATATACGGCAACCTTTCACAAGACAGTAAACACCAAGCACGGGTCCAGTCTCACGGAGTTGGGCAGCCGTCCTACCACTCTTCCGTTGCGGCCTTGACCTGCCCAACTGCGCCCACCTGCGCCCAGCGCGTCTTTCGACCAGTGTACCGGGTACCGTACAACGATGCCACCATACATGCTACATCAGTTTACTAGCTCCCATAGCACTAGTATGCACTCGGTACTGTTCAATGCTTGATCAAGGGGCCAACATCGAATCGGTCCTTAATCGACTAGGCAGGGCTACCACCGTGAAGTCCCAGACTTCCCAATCCATCCTACACATGCAATGCCCCTGCCCGGTCTCAACAAATAATGTAAACTCATTGTTATCTTCAGCTTTAGTGAGTCAATTTAATCATCAACAACCTAGTAAACCTTGTCGATACTAAACATTTGACTTAAGCGTAGCAGAAGCTAACGAGCTAACCAGGATAGACACATAGCAACATAGGACATTTAGATATCATGCAGGTGGGTTTCACATCAACTCCTGACCACTTAAGTGCACAATCAAACTTAGACATACTAGCATTGTGATATTAAAATAGAAAACTTCGAAAACGGGCTAGGATGAACCGGGGCTTGCCTTGACTCTTAACAGCTAAGTTAGTAACTTCAACTTCTGGATCCTGAGAGGAATGATCCTGTTGAATATCCTCCTCTTGGTCGTTTACTAGAATATGATATATGTCAATTGGATGAAAATGCAAAGAGAATATAAACCAATATGTGATGCAATGAGAATGACTTGGTTTCACATTTGAAATGTGAGGTTCAGTTCTGAAATATGTTAGAATTGTTTATTACTTTCGTCTGAAGTATTTCCTTGATTGACTCCCATGAAGCATGATTATCTTATTAAGTAATTTGTTCAAATTATCACAATTAAGCTCATAAATTATGTTAATAAATTCTAAAATTGTTTCTGGTCATGAGCAGTTCAGAGATGGTCTAAGCATGTAACAACAGTTCCAGAATGAATTTACCCTGATTTAATCCCTAATAGAGTTAATTTAGTCATCAGAATAATGCTGCAACAGAAACTAATTCCTATAAAATTTGTATGAACAGATCTGGTCAAACCTAGAATCCTGGTGACAGATGTTCACCTATTCAACATGCATGCACAAGCTCAAGGTAATTTAATGACTAAATTAATTTATAAAGAAGATGACAAGTTTATCAAAGAGAAATTCATCCTTAAAGTTTCTTACAGAAATGACTAACATGGTTCGTCTATATAAACAGGACATGTCAATATGAGAAGATCAAGGTTAAATTCACATTTTTCTAAATTACATACAATTTACTATGATTTATTTAGTGTATAGCTTGCAAAATTCATACAAGTGTTATTATACAGGAATAAGGGATGCAGACTGCACCACTGAATAGAGTGCATCAAATGTGATCTAACAAACCTAAGGTTGTATTTTTCTCATGTCTAGATTATTTATTAAAAAGATGACAAGTTTATCAAAGAGAAAGTCATAATTAGTTCTCTTTACAGAAACAAGATGAACATCATAGACTACTGTGAAGGGCATGTCACAAGGATTCCAACAAGCCCTAGTTTGTAATTTTTGGGTAGGTAAATCATTTATTATGAATTAAACAAGGTTGAAAAGGGTTCAACTTATAACAATTTTCTAGGACAGAACATGTATGAACAATGATCACTATGCTGCTCTTTGGATAGATCTTCTCAATCTGAATCCAAAAAAATTTAGTTTACAATTTGTGGACTTCAGAATCTTTTTCTATCGATTTTCAAAGTTTAACCAAAGTTCACTGTTATTTACGAAATTGCCATCATCGTCTAAACAGAGTGCGCACAGTACATGGCGGCCTGAGATGAGCGACGCTTCGCCGGAGCAGGGGAAAAAGGCAGCGAGGAGGGTAGGTGAGTGGCTCAATATGACGAGCTCGTCTAGGTGGACTCAGAGGCGAGGTTCTCGAGGGTGAAGACTCACCGGAAGATGGCCGGCGTCGAGCGGTGGTGATAAGACGACGTTCGGCCACGTCGCGAGCTCGCCGTGGTCGACGAGGAGGTGCACGGTTTGGTCCTAGAGCTTCACGGAGGCCCGGGGAAGACCGGCATGGGACACATCGACGATGAGGAGGTCCCGAAGGAGGCTGTCGTCGTCGAGGTCGTAGGCGGCCGACGGCGGCGGTTGGGGAAAACTGGGATTCCGGCGATCTCGTTCGAGAAACCAAAGAATAGATGGGTCAGGGAGGTTCTCCAGAGAGTTGCGCATCTAAGGAAAGAAGATTGAGGGGACGGGGCTCACTGTGGACGACGAATTTTGCGTCGGCGTCGAAGATGTTCGTCATACAGCTCGCCGGAGAAATCTCCAAATTCATGCAACTCGATGAGCGGCTTGGAGTTCAAGCTCTTCTGGAAGCAAGAGGAGCTGGAGCTGAATTCATGGGTGGCGCTCTTTTGCGTCGCGATGGAGTGTGGAGGCTGGACGGCGGGCTTCAGATTCCGGCGGCCATGGGGTCGTCGCGAGCGAAACGAGAGAGCGAGAAAGCGCGAGCTGATTGATGGAGGAGAGAAGGGAGAGCACGGGGCTCTGTTGTGCTACTCATCCGGTTGGTTTGAGCGACAGACACGGCAGCAGGCAAGCAGGCAGGAGGTGGAGCGGTGGGGAGGGTGGCGTGGCAGCACGCGTGCGTTCCAGTCGAACAGAGAGAGAGGAAGAAGAACAGAGAGGGTGAGGCTGACTTGTGGGTCCCACACGTTTTTCTTCTGTTTTGAATTTTTTTCCTCCTCTCTTGTAAATACTGATTGAAGGATTAAACAAAGTTTAAAATCCTCCAGATTTTACTGGAGACTCCTAGACTTGTGTACAAGGAAATTTCAATTTTATTTGATGTCAACTTTTAGGAATTTAAGTTTGAAATTCAAACAAGTTGTTTAAAATTTAAACTTCCTTTATTTATTTGGAGCACTTTCTAATTACAACTGTTTCTGAAATTTTTACTAGATTTTTATTTTGCTTATGTCTTTCACATAAAATTTTAGTTGCACATATTTCTGTTCAAATTTTTGAACTTCCTTTTAAAATTTTACTTAAATTTGCATTCTATTCAAGTTTTTGATCCTTCATTTTATGTGAGATAATTGAAATTTGCACCTAATCAACTTTACATGATGACTGAGCACTGTAGAGAAATGAACGAGACACCTGGGGTGTCACAATCCTCCCTCCTTAAAGAAATCTCGTCCCGAGATTAAGAAAAGTCGATCTGGAGGAAGCTAAAACAACGGAAAAGATTTAATCGATACCTGGGAGTGATGACCAAAACTCCGGATAATGAGTTTTCAGAAACTCTCTAGTTTCCCAGGTCGATTCATCCTCAGAATGATTACTCCATTGGATTTGAAAGAATTTGAGAGTCCTTTTTCGGTTTACTCGCTCTTTTTCATCGAAGACTTTAATCGGAGGTTCGAAGTATGTCAAATCTGATTGCAGGCTGTATGTCTTCCAAAACAATGTCCACATAAGGTTTGAGACATTGCTTGAGTTGTGAGACAAGGAGTATGTCATGATAGATTCACGCCACAGGTCCAAATCTCTCGACAATTTGAGAAGGACAAATGTAAGGTGGCGCTAGCTTCCCTCTAACTTCGAATCTTTGAATGATTTTCATTGGAGACACTTGGATAGATATGAGCATCTTGGTTGAAAGATAAAGGTCGACGCCATGGATTTGCATACTCTTTTTGACGACATTTTGCGGGTTTAAGATTGGCTTGAATAATTCAGACATTTCTTCGGCCTTGTCCGCGGTGGAGCTAAAAATCCCTTTTGCACTACCAACGGTTGTTAAACCAAATGGTACTGTCGTCATCTTGTCGAAAACAATTAGCCTTGCCATCTTTGATATTTGGTCGAGTGTATGTAATGACAAGATCATGTTTCTGAACATCAAAAATTTCATCCCAGATGATAGAATGAATGGCAAAATGGTGGATAACCAGAGAAGGCATATCATGATGACTTGGTTCAGATATAGCACACTCATGGGTGCTATCCAAAAATTCCAACATCAAGTGGTTGCAATGCACTTTACCACTTAGTGCATCAGTGACGATGTTAGCTTTACAGGAGTGGTAATGAATTTTCCATTAAAATCTGACCTATTCCCTTATTTCCTCACTTCAAATCTACTTTGGAAGGAGAATAAAAAGTTTTGGATACATGGACTGTCTGACCTCCCTCCTTAAGAAAATTTAGTCCCGAAATTTATGGAAATCTAAGGAGAGGTAACGATGATGGACACGATACAATGAAAATGTAAGAGATTGGAACGGCACTGATTTTTGGAAGAAACATAGCTACGCATGTGTTGGTTTCAACCATGAAGAATTTATTGATACAAAGGAGTAATATGACTAGTTGTACCCAAAAGAGACTCGGCACACACATTTTCTTCCCGGTTACGTACTCCGGATAATACGCCATCCTATTCCGAAATTGCTGCATTATGGAAGTACTTTTCATATCACAACTTTTGGCTGGAGAAGCGACTGGGCAGACCGGCACAATTCAAGGTGAAGTGCAATATGAAAAAGCACGACTACTAGTCGAAATTGAAGGTTGGGCTATGAATACAAGCAACAGGGTACAATTCCAAGGATTGGTGGGCACAAGATTGTGGTATTTGAGGAATATAGACAAGGTATACAACTTCCACATTCTTGCTCTCTACTAATGGTTAATCATACATTCATTTATTCTGCGCTAAAATGGGTAAGATGCATATTTATGGTGCATTGCATGCTTTAGATGATGCAACACACATATGCTGTGACGCTCATGCAATGGTGTAATTGCAAAATGCAATGATGCGCATTGCATGGTGCATATGGGTACAGATGATTGCCATGGTGCACATGGTATGGTGCATAGATGGTGCATATGAAATGCTGCACATGGCATGGTGCATATGAAATGCTGCACATGGCATGGTGCATATGTAAATGTTTATGATATGATGCACGTGTTACGATACACTTGCCATGATGAATTATTCCTGATGCAAATATTGTGATGCTCATGTTACATCATGCACACTCAACGCATACGTCAATGCATTGCAAAGTTCGTATTTTAATGCATCTGATATATTGCAATGCATACAAGATGGTGTCTTGTACCTACTTAAGGTTGTCCAATTCTTTAACAATTAAGCAAGAACGAGAATCTAGAAGTTAGGATAAGGAGAAGATTATCAAGGTACGGCATAAACTTCTCCATCTTAGGTGGGTAAGTAACAAGGATATTCCTCTCAATGAACTTTGGTGTAGGCATCAAAGATAAGACAATGAAAAATGGTGGGGTTCCAAGCATACATTAAGGGTAAAAGTGCAAACGAAAATCTAGGAAAACAAAATAGGATCATGGTCAATATATGAAGTAGCGTACTAAGAGATATGATTGATGATGTCAGTATTCTGAAAGATACTCCTCCCTCCTTATTTCGGTCCTAGGAATTCTGAAACTCCCTTTTAATCTCCCAATCAACTCCACTTGAGCACCATGTGCCCTTTGCATATCCACTAGCTGCGCCTCAAGTTTTTGGATACGGGCAGCCAGCATGTGACCGTTTTTCGCAGCCACCCACAAGGACAAGGTTTGATAAGCCAAAACTTCGTCTTATAGATAAAAAGGCTACTCAACATGACATACATATGCGAAATTCATTTAAATCATTTCTCACATTTTCTGGTTTCAAGAGGCCACCAAAATTTGGAACGATACTACCGATCAAGCTCAACCTTGCTATACAGGAGTCAAAAATATGGAAATTTCGACCAGCATATTAGAAGATGATAACAGAAGGTCAACACCATGTCATGGAGAACTTCCAAAGCTTTCCAAATGGGGCTCAAGCTCAGAAAAATTCCAAGTATAACTGGAGTTATGACAATTCAAAATGGAAGGTTTCTGCAGAACAAAACAGATTGACAGAGCCTCGGTTTTTGTTCGACCCTACTGGCCAAACGATGACTCCAAATCACATGAAACCACCTGGAATTGAAAGATAACTTCTAATGCTTTCAAAGAAGTATTTATTTGACTTCATTGGATAAGAGAATCAAGAGTTCTTGAATTTTTAGTGGAGAAGTGCCTGCTGAGAAAACTGAATGACAGTGGCTCATTCTTTTGGCTGTGGAGACCACATAAGTTTCCAAAATTGTTTGGAACCACTTTTAATTGAAAGATAACTTGCAGGGCTTTCCAACAAGTATTTGAACACCTCCATTGAATCAAAGAAACTTGAGTTATGAATTTTTGAAGTTCAGAAAACAACAGGACAGATTTTGGACAGAACAGGAAGAGTACATGTTGAGTTGATATGAGTCCATTCAAATTCAATTTCTTTCAAGTTTGTAAATTTCAAATTTTACACAGAGGTGAGTGATCAAGACAAGGCAACTTTTAGTTCAGAAACTTAAGAATGCCATGATGCAACATTTTTTTTTAACCTAATTATTCGTTCCTCACCAAAAGAAAATAATGCCATTATATCGGCACGTATTCCGGTGGCATACTCGTCTCTCAACCGTGTTAGTCTAGCAAACGGTGTGACCTCTAACGTAGTTAGTGTACCTGCAGAAAAACACACATCGCCACCTCAAACAACCTACACAGGTGACGCCATCATTCACGCCGATGGTCAGCGAAAACAGAATGTAATGCATGGCTCAAACAATCTCAACACCTCTCGCCTCCTCACGAGCTTGACGGCTCATGGAACAACAATAACACCCCCCACAATACGAGTCTAGCTCGTTAATATCCTGAGCCATGCATGTTACTTACCTTCTTACCTGGACGTCGGTGCGTCGTTACAGAAAAATACACAAACAACCCTTATTGCCACCTGAACACTAACATCCTTATGTGGGCAATACTAACGTATCCTCACCGTATATCGTAATTTTTAAAATACAGCGTTTCCGTGTTTGTATTATCTTGGACCGGCTCTGATACCAGCTGTGACAGCCCGATCCACAGGATCTTTGTCCCACGGTGCTGTTTAAGCAGACACGAGATAATACAACACTTTCGACCTAATTAACAAGATTATTATTATTACAACATAAGTTCAGAGTGTAGCGGAAGCGATAGAACGACAAGTTTGAAAGCGGAAGGTACACGAGAGTTCACTTCTCTCAACGATACAGCAGTAGTGACATTCTGATGCCCATCTAGAATATCACTCTAGCAACACATATCACAGCAGCGGCAAATCAGATTCCAATTATTACCTGAAAACAACAAAGGCACAAAGCCTGAGTACTAATTACTCAGCAAGTCTTACCCGTCAAATGACTCCTAGACATGCATAGGCTCAAAAGGGATGGCTTATTTATAAAGGACTCGCACTTAAGCAGCAATAATCTTCTCTAGCAACATTTTAGCCAAGTTTTATCTTCATTAAGCAGAAGCATAAGTGTGTATAGCTGTAAAACAGGCAATTGAACATAACTGAAATGAATAATAAGTAGCAGTGTAATAATAACAGTAATCCATCATACCATCCAGCATAAGCATCATCATCAATTATTGTGTGCTACGTGAAGGCGCAAATCACAAGCGGATACTCATTACTGCGAGGGACAGCGATTGCAATCGATTTACACCAGCTGGCGAAAACCCGAGATACACGACGTATACGCACCACTCAAGATGGTCATATACGGCAACCTTTCACAAGACAGTAAACACCAAGCACGGGTCCAGTCTCACGGAGTTGGGCAGCCGTCCTACCACTCTTCCGTTGCGGCCTTGACCTGCCCAACTGCGCCCACCTGCGCCCAGCGCGTCTTTCGACCAGTGTACCGGGTACCGTACAACGATGCCACCATACATGCTACATCAGTTTACTAGCTCCCATAGCACTAGTATGCACTCGGTACTGTTCAATGCTTGATCAAGGGGCCAACATCGAATCGGTCCTTAATCGACTAGGCAGGGCTACCACCGTGAAGTCCCAGACTTCCCAATCCATCCTACACATGCAATGCCCCTGCCCGGTCTCAACAAATAATGTAAACTCATTGTTATCTTCAGCTTTAGTGAGTCAATTTAATCATCAACAACCTAGTAAACCTTGTCGATACTAAACATTTGACTTAAGCGTAGCAGAAGCTAACGAGCTAACCAGGATAGACACATAGCAACATAGGACATTTAGATATCATGCAGGTGGGTTTCACATCAACTCCTGACCACTTAAGTGCACAATCAAACTTAGACATACTAGCATTGTGATATTAAAATAGAAAACTTCGAAAACGGGCTAGGATGAACCGGGGCTTGCCTTGACTCTTAACAGCTAAGTTAGTAACTTCAACTTCTGGATCCTGAGAGGAATGATCCTGTTGAATATCCTCCTCTTGGTCGTTTCCTAGAATATGATATATGTCAATTGGATGAAAATGCAAAGAGAATATAAACCAATATGTGATGCAATGAGAATGACTTGGTTTCACATTTGAAATGTGAGGTTCAGTTCTGAAATATGTTAGAATTGTTTATTACTTTCGTCTGAAGTATTTCCTTGATTGACTCCCATGAAGCATGATTATCTTATTAAGTAATTTGTTCAAATTATCACAATTAAGCTCATAAATTATGTTAATAAATTCTAAAATTGTTTCTGGTCATGAGCAGTTCAGAGATGGTCTAAGCATGTAACAACAGTTCCAGAATGAATTTACCCTGATTTAATCCCTAATAGAGTTAATTTAGTCATCAGAATAATGCTGCAACAGAAACTAATTCCTATAAAATTTGTATGAACAGATCTGGTCAAACCTAGAATCCTGGTGACAGATGTTCACCTATTCAACATGCATGCACAAGCTCAAGGTAATTTAATGACTAAATTAATTTATAAAGAAGATGACAAGTTTATCAAAGAGAAATTCATCCTTAAAGTTTCTTACAGAAATGACTAACATGGTTCGTCTATATAAACAGGACATGTCAATATGAGAAGATCAAGGTTAAATTCACATTTTTCTAAATTACATACAATTTACTATGATTTATTTAGTGTATAGCTTGCAAAATTCATACAAGTGTTATTATACAGGAATAAGGGATGCAGACTGCACCACTGAATAGAGTGCATCAAATGTGATCTAACAAACCTAAGGTTGTATTTTTCTCATGTCTAGATTATTTATTAAAAAGATGACAAGTTTATCAAAGAGAAAGTCATAATTAGTTCTCTTTACAGAAACAAGATGAACATCATAGACTACTGTGAAGGGCATGTCACAAGGATTCCAACAAGCCCTAGTTTGTAATTTTTGGGTAGGTAAATCATTTATTATGAATTAAACAAGGTTGAAAAGGGTTCAACTTATAACAATTTTCTAGGACAGAACATGTATGAACAATGATCACTATGCTGCTCTTTGGATAGATCTTCTCAATCTGAATCCAAAAAAAAATTTAGTTTACAATTTGTGGACTTCAGAATCTTTTTCTATCGATTTTCAAAGTTTAACCAAAGTTCACTGTTATTTACGAAATTGCCATCATCGTCTAAACAGAGTGCGCACAGTACATGGCGGCCTGAGATGAGCGACGCTTCGCCGGAGCAGGGGAAAAAGGCAGCGAGGAGGGTAGGTGAGTGGCTCAATATGACGAGCTCGTCTAGGTGGACTCAGAGGCGAGGTTCTCGAGGGTGAAGACTCACTGGAAGATGGCCGGCGTCGAGCGGTGGTGATAAGACGACGTTCGGCAACGTCACGAGCTCGCCGTGGTCGACGAGGAGCTGCACGGTTTGGTCCTAGAGCTTCACGGAGGCCCGGGGAAGACCGGCATGGGACACATCGACGATGAGGAGGTCCCGAAGGAGGCTGTCGTCGTCGAGGTCGTAGGCGGCCGACGGCGGCGGTTGGGGAAAACTGGGATTCCGGCGATCTCGTTCGAGAAACCAAAGAATAGATGGGTCAGGGAGGTTCTCCAGAGAGTTGCGCATCCAAGGAAAGAAGATTGAGGGGACGGGGCTCACTGTGGACGACGAATTTTGCGTCGGCGTCGAAGATGTTCGTCATACAGCTCGCCGGAGAAATCTCCAAATTCATGCAACTCGATGAGCGGCTTGGAGTTCAAGCTCTTCTGGAAGCAAGAGGAGCTGGAGCTGAATTCATGGGTGGCGCTCTTTTGCGTCGCGATGGAGTGTGGAGGCTGGACGGCGGGCTTCAGATTCCGGCGGCCATGGGGTCGTCGCGAGCGAAACGAGAGAGCGAGAAAGCGCGAGCTGATTGATGGAGGAGAGAAGGGAGAGCACGGGGCTCTGTTGTGGTACTCATCCGGTTGGTTTGAGCGACGGACACGGCAGCAGGCAAGCAGGCAGGAGGTGGAGCGGTGGGGAGGGTGGCGTGGCAGCACGCGTGCGTTCCAGTCGAACAGAGAGAGAGGAAGAAGAACAGAGAGGGTGAGGCTGACTTGTGGGTCCCACACGTTTTTCTTCTGTTTTGAATTTTTTTTTCCTCCTCTCTTGTAAATACTGATTGAAGGATTAAACAAAGTTTAAAATCCTCCAGATTTTACTGGAGACTCCTAGACTTGTGTACAAGGAAATTTCAATTTTATTTGATGTCAACTTTTAGGAATTTAAGTTTGAAATTCAAACAAGTTGTTTAAAATTTAAACTTCCTTTATTTATTTGGAGCACTTTCTAATTACAACTGTTTCTGAAATTTTAACTAGATTTTTATTTTGCTTATGTCTTTCACATAAAATTTTAGTTGCACATATTTCTGTTCAAATTTTTGAACTTCCTTTTAAAATTTTACTTAAATTTGCATTCTATTCAAGTTTTTGATCCTTCATTTTATGTGAGATAATTGAAATTTGCACCTAATCAACTTTACATGATGACTGAGCACTGTAGAGAAATGAACGAGACACCTGGGGTGTCACATAGCGTATCCGAAAAATGCTCGAAAGATCTATTTTTTTGCCATAGCGAGCCAAGAAGATGACAGAAAGATTCTCAGGTATTCACAGGTGGCGGGGAACCACAAGAAGTTGACCAAATAACCCAAACAAGAGACATGCTGTCACATCACTAAAACGAGCATAGCTTCTCCATCCGACGTCCGATTATGGCGCGGTTTTTTTTGTTGGAAAGATAACAGCATGCCCCACGCCATGGGAAGCGAATTTCAAGGAGTTCACATGCATATAATTCGTGTATAAAAAAACAGATGAATATCCGCCGTTTCGTGCCTTTTTCGTTGGCTATAGCACACGCTCCGAGCCGACTTTTGGCGCCCGGCCCGATTTCCGAGTTCCCTTCCCGAATACGCATTGGCCGGTAGTAGGAGACGTTTGACGAGGTTTTTGTGGGATTTTGGGCTGTGCGGCGCGCGTTCCGGGCCTTTTTCACCCGTTATGAGCCGTTTTAGTGAATTTCCAAGCATGCTGCCCTCCATTCGGGACCTAGCGTATCCGAAAAATGCTCGAAAAATCTATTTTTTTTGCCATAGCGAACCGAGACGACGATAGAAAGATTCTCAGGTATTCACAGGTGGCGGGGAACCACAAGAAGTTGACCAAACAACCCGAACAAGAGACATGCTGTCACATCACTAAAACGAGCATAGCTTCTCCATCCGACGTCCGATTATGGCGCGGTTTTTTTGTTGGAAAGATAACCAATGCCCCACGCCATGGGAAGCGAATTTCACGGAGTTCACATGCATATATTCGTGTATAAAAAAATAGAGAATATCCCGCCGTTTCGTGCCTTTTTCGTGGGCTATAGCACACGCTCCGAGCCGACTTTTAGCGCCCGGCCCGATTTCCGAGTTCCCTTCCCGGATACGCATTGGCCGGTAGTAGGAGACGTTGACGAGTTTTTTGTGGGATTTTGTGTTGTGAGGCGCGCGTTTCCGGCCTTTTGCACCCGTTATGAGCCGTTTTAGTGAATTTCCATGCATGCTGCCCTCTATTCGGGACCTAGCGTATCCGGAAAATGCTCGAAAAATCTATTTTTTTGCCATAGCGAACCGAGAAGATGACAGAAAGATTCTCAGGTATTCACAGGTGGCGGGAAACCACAAGAAGTTGACCAACACCCAACAAGAGACATGCTGTCACATCACTAAAACAGCAAGCTTCTCCATCCGACGTCTGATTATGCGCGGTTTTTTTGTTGGAAAGATAACAGCATGGCCCACACCATGGTAAACGAATTCAAGGAGTTCATATATTCGTGTATAAAGAAAACCGCGCATATATTCGTGTATAAAGAAACCAGATGAATATCCGCCGTTTCGCCTTTTTCGTGGGCTATAGCACACGCTCCGAGCCGACTTTTGGCGCCTGGCCCGATTTCCGAGTTCCCTTCCCGGATGCGCATTGGCCGCTAGTAGAGACGTTTGACGAGGTTTTTGTGGATTTTGGGCTGTGCGGCGCGCGTTCCGGCCTTTTTCACCCGTTATGAGCCGTTTTAGTGATTTCCATCATGCTGTGCCCTCTATTCGGGACCTAGCGTATCCGAAAAATGCTCGCAAATTCCATTTTTTTTTGGCCATAGCGAACCGAGACGACGATAGAAAGATTCTCAGGTATTCACAGGTGGCGGGGAACCACAAGAAGTTGACCAAACAACCCGAACAAGAGACATGCTGTCACATCACTAACGAGATAGCATAGCTTCTCCATCCGATGTCCGATTATGGTGCGGTTTTTTTGTTGGAAGATAACAGCATCCCCACCCATGGGAAGCGAATTTCAAGGAGTTCACATGCATATATT
The DNA here is from genome assembly GCA_012490785.1 of Eragrostis nindensis. Classification (NCBI taxonomy): domain Eukaryota; kingdom Viridiplantae; phylum Streptophyta; class Magnoliopsida; order Poales; family Poaceae; genus Eragrostis; species Eragrostis nindensis. The sequence continues at coordinate 32,335 of JAAXCT010003441.1, forward strand.
CGTGTATAAAAAAATAGATGAATATCCGCCGTTTCGTGCCTTTTTCGTTGGGCTATAGCTCACGCTCCGAGCCGACTTTTGCGCCCGGCCGATTTCCGAGTTCCCTTACGGATACGCATTGGCCGTTAGTAGGAGACGTTTGACGAGATTTTTGGGGATTTTGTGTGTGAGGCGCGCGTTCCGGGCCTTTTTTCACCCGTTATGAGCTTTTAATGAATTCCATGCATGCTGCCCCTCTATTCGGGACCTAGCGTATCCGAAAAATGCTCGAAAAATCTATTTTTTTTGCCATAGTGAACCGAGAAGATGACAGAAAGATTCTCAGGTATTCACAGGTGGCGGGAAACCACAAGAAGTTGACCACACACACCCAAACAAGAGACATGCTGTCACAATCACTAAAACAAGATAGCTTCTCCATCCGACGTCTGATTATGGCGCGGTTTTTTTTGTTGGAAAGATAACAGCATGGCCCACACCATGGTAAACGAATTCAAGGAGTTCATATATTCGTGTATAAAGAAACCGCGCATATATTCGTGTATAAAGAAACCAGATGAATATCCGCCGTTTCGGGCCTTTTCGTGGGCTGTAGCACACGCTCCGAGCCGACTTTTGGCGCCTGGCCCGATTTCCGAGTCCCTTCCCGATACGCATTGGCCGTTAGTAGGAGACGTTTGACAAGGTTTTTGTGGGATTTTGTGCTGTGAGGCGCGCGTTCCGGGCCTTTTTCACCCATTATGAGCCGTTTTAGTGAATTTCCATGCATCTGCCACCCTCTATTCGGGACCTACGTATCCGAAAAATGCTCGAAAAATCTATTTTTTTTGCCCATAGCGACCGAGAAGATGACAGAAAGATTCTCAGGTATTCACAGGTGGCGGGGAACCACAACAACAAAAGTTTGACCAAATAACCCAAAAAGAGACATGCTGTCACATCACTAAACACGAGCATAGCTTCTCCATCCGACGTCCGATTATGGCGCGGTTTTTTTTGTTGGAAAGATAACAGCATGGCCCACACCATGGTAACGAATTCAGGAGTTCATATATTCGTGTATAAAGAAACCAGATGAATTCCGCCGTTTCGGGCCTTTTTCGTGGGCTATAGCACACGCTCCGAGCCGACTTTTGGCGCCTGGCCCGATGTCCGAGTTCCCTTCCCGGATGCGCATTGGCCGGTAAGTGAGGCGTTTGACGTGGTTTTTGTGGGATTTTGGGCTGTGCGGCGCGCGTTCCGGGCCTTTTTCACCCCGTTATGAGCCGTTTTAGTGAATTTCCATGCATGCTACCCTCTATTCGGGACCTAGCGTATCCGAAAAAATGCTCGAAAAATCCATTTTTTTTGCCATAGCGAACGGAGAAGACGATAGAAAGATTCTCAGGTATTCACAGGTGGCGGGGAACCACAAGAAGTTTGACCAAACAACCCGAACAGAGACATGCTGTCACATCACTAAAAACAAGCATAGCTTCTCCTCCATCCGACGTCTGATTATTGCGCGGTTTTTTTTGTTGGAAAGATAACAGCATGGCCCACCCCATGGTAAACAATTCAAGGAGTTTCTATATTCGTGTATAAAGAAAACCGCGCATATATTCGTGTATAAAGAAAACCAGATGAATATCCGCCGTTTCGGGCTTTTTCGTGGGCTGTAGCACACGCTCCGAGCCGACTTTTGGCGCCTGCCCGATTTCCGAGTCCTTCCCGGATACGCATTGGCCGGTAGTAGGAGACGTTTGACAAGGTTTTTGTGGGATTTTGTGCTGTGAGGCGCGCGTTCCGGGCCTTTTTCACCCATATGAGCCGTTTTAGTGAATTTCCATCATGCATGCTGCCCTCTATTCGGGACCTAGCGTATCCGAAAAATGCTCGAAAATCTATTTTTTTTTGCCATAGCGAACCGAGAAGATGACAGAAAGATTCTCAGGTATTCACAGGTGGCGGGGAACCACAACAAGTTGACCAAATAACCCAAACAAAGACATGCTGTCACATCACTAAAACGAGCATAGCTTCTCCATCCGACGTCCGATTATGGCGCGGTTTTTTTTGTTGGAAAGATAACAGCATGGCC
>JAAXCT010003442.1:0-34328 GCA_012490785.1 Eragrostis nindensis
TAGTCCATTAAGTGGATCGCACGTTCAAACGGATCCCAGACTGGATCGCGATCATTAATCGCGATCCAAATTCTGGTGGATTTGAAACCTTCGGATCGTCCCTTCGCGGCCTGGATGGTGGCGAGTAGAAATCGGCCGTGGATTTTTACGGAAGCGACCCTTCATTGACCAGGCCCGGTCAAACTCGGCCGCCGCGACAGGCCACGATTGCGTCGCCGCCGCCGCCGCGGCGTCGGGCTCGCTCCGAGCGCAACCTCCAGCCCGGCGCATCGGGCACGGAGGAGCGCTTCGTCTCCTGCGCTCTCAGAAAAGCACTGTCCAGGACTGGATGCTGGCGACCGCACCGCCAATGGCATGGCGGCGTCGCCGACGGCTTCCGGCGCGGCAAGGCGCCGAATTGCAGAAAACCTGTTCGTCTAAGGAAATGCGGAGATAAGAAATCTGCATTGCCGGTTGCGCGCCGTATCATCTACAACACAATTATCTGTCTTATTATCGTAATTTCGATAATAAAAAAAACTTTCCTGTTGATGCAGCCACTGTAAGCAGGAGTTGCAAACATTCTGATTTCGAACATTTACAGGTTTCAGAAAGGGGGAGAAAAAAGGAAGTCTTACGGTTCTATCTATGTGGCATCTCTCTGCAGACAACGTACGTATCTACAACCAGTTGCTGGATGACAGCAGTGGACACCAGAGAAAGAATCTGGTGCTCCCAGGGAGAAGTTCTGGTGCTAACGCGGGTTCCCGTGCTACCGTGCTCCCACCCGAAATAGCGCAAAAACGATGCAACAAAAAATTGCAACAAAAATATGAATGGATAGCTCATGCAACGATCTACAATTCATATTTTTGGTTGAGGTGCAACCGAAGCTCGTACAAGAAGATACAAAAAAGAGAAATCAGACTTTAAACAGTAACGGGTTGCGGGTTCGTGATGAACAGTTGGAACCCGCACTATTCACAGTCTGATTTCTCTTTTTGGTATCTTCTTGCACGAGCTTCGGTTGCACCTCAATCAAAAATATGAATTGTAGATCGTTGCATGAGCTATCCATTCATATTTTTGTGTAATTTTGGGTTGCATCGCTTTTGCGGTATTTGGAATGGGAGCACGGTAGCACCATAAGGCCTGGGAGCACCGGGAGAAGTTCTGGTGCTACCGCGGGTTCCCGTGCTACCGTGCTCACCTGCACTTGTACAATGATCCCCTGTACTAGCTATCACTGGGTTGTTCTGCAACTGCAGCTGCAGGTCTAGAAGCCTCCCTGGAGCTTTCCATCTCACCTGCACTTTACATCAAGTGGGCTCTCTGCTCACCGACTGAAGAACAGGTTCCATCCAGATTCATTGCTTCAACCATCATGGGTTTGTCCAAGCCTAATGAGGGGGATTTAGTTCCGACTAACAAAACTTGAGAACAGTACAATGTCACGTATTCTGCTCAATGTTCAGCTTTATTTTGCACGCTGCATCAAGCAGGAACATTTATCAGCTTAGTCACCAATGAGAGGCTACCAACCTTGTGGACTTTGCTCTGGTTCATGGCCTCAAGATTTGAAGCATGATGAAGAGGATCCTCGTTGTGCTTTCTTATAAGGTCGTAGTGTCATCGACTGAAAGGATCAAGGGCACCGAGAGGGGGGGGGGGGGTGTGAAGGTGTGTCAACAATTTTCCCAAACGTACTTTAGACGTGAAGCTAGCAAGACTAGATATGGTGATAACAAAAGCAAGCGATGCGCGCACACAATCTAGTCTATGCAACAAGCAACACCCTAACAAGCAATTCTACCAAGTAGTAAAGAGACACCCTATCAAGCATTCTACTAGCACAGAGTAAATGCGAAACGTAAATGCTAGTAAGTAAAGGGATAAGGATAGGAATGCTCATGATTTTTCCGTGGGTCTCGGAAGGATGGCGCCTTCCCCTACTCCACGTTGGGTCACTCCCGCCGGAGTCTCGACCCGTCCCTCGCTCGATGGCGATCCCTCCTAGAGCACACTTCACCTCCGAGTGAAGTCACGGGCACGTCCCGCCGGGCTCGATCCCGGGTACTCTTCGGAGGTAAGGCTCCGCACGTGATGCGTGCCAAAGGGCGCTCCACTAGTGATGCTTCTTTCGCACGGGAAGCTCCAAGACCGTGTACAAACTTGTGTTAGCTTTCACAATCTCCTTGGACAGCTCAACACCGACGCCTAACCGGTCTAGGCCTTGCCATAGACCAAGAGTAACAAACGAAGTGACTCTCTCAAGCTCACACTAGCCTAGAGATCAAGTGGATGCAATTGCTACTCTCTCAGCACTAGGATCACTCCAATCCTTCACAAGTGCTTCTCTCTCTGCTCTTGGCTTCCTCTGAGTTTCCTGCACTCCAACAATGGCCAAGAGGCCCCTCAAGGAGCGGGCAACCAACTATTTATAGGCTACCAACCCAAAACTAGCCGTTGCCCAGAAGTGCCCTGCGAAACTAGAGACCGTACAGAGGACCGTACTGTCCGGTCTCTTCCAGACCGTATTGTCCGGTCTCTATTTCCAGACGCATCTCCATCTTTTTCTTCATCTCCAATGAAGACCGTACTGTCCGGTCCCTAGGACCGTACCATCCGGTCGATTGTCCGGTCTTCATTCTTCCACTTCTAGAAACTCCATCTTCTCTGTCTGGAAATCCTCTGATGACCGTACTGTCCGGTCCCCTTGACCGTACCATACGGTCCATTGTCCGGTCTTCATTTCTCAGCATCCCGAGACTTCACTTCTCTGTCTGGATCTTCAATGAAGACCGTACTATACGGTCCCCTAGGACCGTACTGTCCGATCTCTTCGGCATAAGCTGAAAACTTGATCCACTTTGATCCTTGCTTCCAACTTCTCCATTCTTGGTTCCTCTTCTTCTCTTCAGCCACCTAAGCCCTCAAGAGACTCACATGCATCCATTTGATCTCTAACCTACTGTGCTCTAAGAGAACCAATTCGATCCCTCTTAGTAGTCCGTTTTTTCCTATAGACTCAAGCTAACATCTAACCAAGCAACACTCGCTTGGATCTAGCATGCCCTTAGCTTGATCCATATCTTCTCCGCGACTCCATCAAGTTCTCGATCCGAATTGTCGAGGCAACCAATCACCAAGTCGTCAATAGATAGAGTATGTGAGACGACACTTCATTGACATGACCATTTGAATATCCTACAAGGAAATGTTAGTCACATCAATATGGTCACCCAATCACCAAAACATTCATACCTTTGGGGTTTCCAAACTCCAATGGTCATGAAGCTTACATCGACGCTAACTGAGAGATGTTCTGCATGAAGGTGAATATTCAGATATCGTGACATGTCAGTTGAAAAAAAAAAGTTCGTAACGAGAAATACAGAGGATGTTTTACCTTGAACGAGAAGTTGCTGAAAGAGTACTTCACCGACAGTGATGGCGCTCCGAATTCTTCATGCTACCACACTCATCACCCTGAATGTTTTATAGTACAAAAATTAAATCAATGCCCTTGAGATGAAAACTGAGTCACAAGATGAGTTAAGCAATTGGGATGAGTTCATGATCCGTACACATACATCTTCTTCATAGTCACAACTATGTGGGCTGCTGCCGCAGCTCATGCTGCTGGTCTCGCTTCTGTCATCATAATCGTTGGACGCTGTATTGACCTGCTCATCAGCGCTGCCCCAGGTGTGGCGACACGCAAAGTAGCTCGTGTCGTACTCATCATCTGTACAAGGGATGAATGCAGCCTAAAAAAAACACAAATAAAAAGAACATCGTCAGTAAGAGACTTTTTGGGAGAAAGTTTCTTGAGCAGCCAGAATGTTTTTGAGCTAGTACAATGATGCAGCAGCAGCAGTTGCTGTTTTACTAACCTTTTGCCTGGCAAGCATGTCCCAGTTGATGTCTTTGAAGGAGGGATGCGCCTTTACCTGCTCTAATAACAACATACTCTATTTCAGTTAGTGTCGTCTGCATAAAGAGGTGTGATTTCTCCAACAAAGGAAATAAGAAGAACAAATACCTCTCCAGCACCGGTCGCGCCTAATCTTTGAACTGGGTTTTCGATAAGCAACCTATTATGAAGGAAGATGCGATGAAATAAAATATGCCTCATCAGCCTCATGGATGTGGGCTGCCGGCCGGCGCTTGCCGTGCGCGAGGACACGATGCAGCCGAGGACGACGAGCCGTGGAAGCAGCTGGTCGTTTTGCTTGCATGCGGGGCGCCGGCCGGGTACAGAGCGCGTCGAGGATGGGGAGGAGGAGTCGCGGCACGTCGAGAAGGGAAGGAGGGGACGCCGCGGCCGGCCAATTAAAGGACGGGAGGAGGAGATCGCGACGCGAACTTTGGCCTGCCTAAGGACGGGGAAGAGGAGGAGACCGCTGCGCGCCGGGGAAGGGTCGAGGACAGGAGCGACCTGCCTGCCGCAGCGCGTCGAGGACGGTTGTTGGACGCGTGGCCGGGAGGGAGGGGGAACACGCGCGCGGTAACCGCGTCCCAACAACCAAAAACATGCATTTCTACCATTTGAAACCTGATGAAGCAGCCGAGCCGCCTGCTTTGCTGGGACCCCGAAGAGGGGTTCTAGAATGTTCGGCGGGAGCCAGCCTCTTTAAATATGGCGTGGCGAGGAACAGATTTCTTCGTCCACGCCGTCCCTCCTCCTCCCCCTCCTCCTCCTCCTCCTGCACTCGAGACGTGAGAGAGGGCGTTGACCCAATCACATAAACACTATGGCCGCATCCAGTGGCATGCCAATCCCGGTGCCGTGCCGGTCGCTCCAGAGATCGATAGCTTTCTATCGCGACGTTCTCGACTTCGTCCTCATCCGCCCCACGGGTCCCTTCCCCTTCGAGGTCGCATGGTACGTACTACTTGCCTACTTCATTCGATCATGCTGAATCTTTTTGGTACTGCGAGTTCATGAGCTGGATCCTGATGGTTCTCTTTCAATTCCTGTGTCAACTCGATGCATGGGTGGAAAACAAACAAACAGTCTTGTCAGCTACGGCGTCGTCCTCCATCTGATGCAGGCAGACAAGCCTGAGAGCTTGCTCCCCATCAAGACCGGGATTAACCCCAACGACAGCAACCTTATGTCCATCCAGGTATGTCACGTTAATAAGCGCAGATCTAGCTAGATCCATGGATGATTTTTCTACTACTCGTAGTAGTCGTCGTCATCGTCGTCGTCTAGGCAGGCACGAGATTAAATTCATAATATCGCTCAGGTCGACTTCATTTTCTGGGAGTGTGTCTGACGATGAGTTGACATTTGCGATTTGATTAACCGTGTAGTAGTAGCAAGTTTGCCGCCGGTGCCTTCAATTCATTTGCTACGAAACACATATAGGTTGTACAAAGTAACCAAGCACTACATGCTAGTAACCAAACACATATAGATTCGAGTACATCTTCATCAGATCCATCGTCAGCGCTGAATTACACTCGAATCTTGTTTTCCTAGAGTTTTAGGGTCGATTAATTGTCCCCAGCCTGATTGCATTGTAAATTTTGTAACACTCTGTCTTATTATTAGTACTATATCTTACAACAATGCACGAGGTTTCTGAATCATGTAAATTAATTTGGTGCGTGCAGAGGGACGGAATGGATCTGGATGATTTTTGTACAATCCAAGCGTCTTGACGAGATGGGTATCTCGTACCTGTCGAGAAGGCGCGTGGAGATGGGGGGCGTCTACTCTGATCAGATCCTCTTCCAGGACCCAGATGGCTTCCAGATCGAGTTGACAAGCAACGGGATTTACAGCGGCATGCAGGACCGCCCGCCCCAGCCATCATCATCCTCCATGAGTTCCGAGTCGGAACTCGTGGAGACGTTTGACAACGGCAACAACGATCCGGAGGCCGCTGAATCCAAGCGCGTGTCCAAGATGGTTGTCACCGTCTGCGGGTTCGTCGGATCGGGGTCACTCGGAATGCTCTTCACCTTCCCCCGCCTCGACGACATCAAGGGCCAGATGCGGTCACACTGGCGCCTCGTGGCGTACGGCTCCAGCCTCGCGTTCGTGTGCCTCAGCCTGTTCACCAGCCTCGTCCAGCTCATGTACTCGATCGTGGCGAGGGCAGCGAGACCAGGGGTCGCCCAGGTGCAAAAGGCGGTCATGATGCTCTCGCTGGCCTTCATGCTCGTGTCGTTCGGGCTGCGCGTCTGCGCTATGCTCCCTGTGGCCGCCTCCAAGTTCGCGTGGATCTTCATCCTCCTCGCCGCAGTCGGCTCGTTGCCGTGCCTGATACTGGCGTTGAAAAAGCGCCGGAGACGGGCTGACAGCCGGATAAACAAGGACGGGGACAGTGCTGACGCGCAAGTCTAGGAACGCGTCGATTTTACTTCTACCCGGTTGCAAATATCCTTAATTAGCTCAGCTATTTTTTTTGGTCCATCTGGAAGCTGAGAAAATGATTTTCATTTTCAGAGTGTTGGGCGGGGGCGCCAGAAGGCCATTCCAATGCTCAAGTGTTGGGAATTCTGCGTCCTTATGAAGCAGCTCAAAGAATTCGACTCAATGGTAGAAGCACGGGAGAGATTGCAGTCAAGACCGGAAGAGACTCCAGGCATGGTGGGCTCGCGCATGGGAGGAAACCAAAGAAATGAAATTCTGGAGCATGAGGAAGCACACCGATCCAAGTGAAGATGCGGAGGCCAATTAAGATGCTCGTAAAACCAGGTGTTACCAGTACTGAAGGAACAACTGGTGATGTGTTTGAGTTTACAGTATAATATGTGGACCTAAGTGGCTATGTTACTTTGCCGAGATGCGGCGTGGAACGTACACAAAGGGTGCTGTAAAACTGTTTTTAACCGTTGAAATACAGTCATGAGTGCTATGTAAAACTGTCTTTGACCTAAATTGTATTACTCGGTTTGCTACTTTCCTATCCGTCTGTATTTGTCGTGTAATACAACCGAGAGTGCTATATTGAGATGCCGTCTAGGTAACCGCGCGTTACTTCCTCTCGAATCGCATGCAACCAATTCACGAATAGAGTTCGGGACGCTTAGCATGATAGCCAGGTTGTAGCTCGTGGATTGTACTTTGAGGGAAAGCTCGTGGAACGTATCCCACCAGAGACAGCCAGGTTGTAGCTTGTGGAATGTATTTTTGAGGGAAAGCTCGTGGAACGTATCCCACCAGAGACAGCTAGGTTGTAGCTTGTGGAATGTATTTTGAGAGAAAGCTAGTGGAACGTATCCCACCGGAGACAACCAGGTTGTAGCTTGTGGAATGTATTTTTGAGGGAAAGCTCGTGGAACGTATCCCACCAGAGGCAGCTAGGTTGTAGCTTCTAGAATGTATTTTGAGGGAAGCTGGTGGAACGTATTCCATCAGAGAAGACAGCCAGGTTGTAGCTCGTGAAATGTATTTTTGAGGGAAAGTTCGTGGAACGTATCCCACTAGAGACAGCTAGGTTGTAGCTTGTAGAATGTATTTTGAGGGAAAGCTCGTGGGACGTATCACTACAAGATTTCCAATCTTTCCCGACAGTTTTCTTTGAAGTGACCAACAGTTCTAACACTCTAGAGTATATTTCTCGAGCGACCAACAGTTTTTCTAGTATAAATTGTATCTTTCCTGACGGATTTTGCAATGTACCAACAAATTCATTCCCAACCATGTGTAAAAGGCTTAGGAGATTTGCATTGACAGGGACATGGGGACTTTATATAGAAAAAATGTGGTGTGAAATTGTTGCATGAAAATAGAAACATGTTTATGAATCGTAATAAAATTTGGTAATAATACGCATAATCAGCCTTGATAAGAAAGGATTAAGAAATAGAAATGAAGGACAACGGTTGATAAATGAATCTGGAATATGACATAACAGGATACTAGGAAATAAAAAAGATTGAGTAACTTGGAAAATCAAGGATGTGATCAGAAGTTTACCAGAACGCGAATATAAAATAACAAATTTCATTTGATCATAAGAAAATGAGATTGTATAAGGAGCAAAAAACACGAGATAAAAAATGAAAAGGATCAACACCCTCTTTTTGCAATATGATCCTGTCCCATAGCTTGGAGAAACAAGAAATGTTTGTATTCAAGGATAATTATTTGGGAAACCAGAAAGATGTATTTTAGGAAACAATTTATGTTCAAATTAATATTTTCGAGCACAAATCAGGTGTTTCATAAAATCTTCCTTATAAAGTGATTTTATCCGTTACACAGTCATTTAAAAAGAATACTAGCCCGTTCAAGTGCACGGGTTTATGGGCTAGTAACCATAAACAGTCAATTTTTTTTTCTCGAACGCGCAGGAGAGCTGCGTGTCATTCTATTAAGGAGGAAAAAAATATTACAAGTGCCATGCTCTGGCCGAGGTTAGTTTTTTAGATACATTCGCGCTTGATGCTATTGATCACCACCGGTGCACTCTTAACGATGCAGCGGGGCCGAGGTTAGTACCAGCACAATTTAACTATGGCAGTGGGGCTTATTGTCCCTCTTTTCTTTCCGAAAAGATATTCTTTTTCAAAAGATATGGGTACATTGTACCAGCATATGTTAATATAAGAAGATATTAGAGTTTTACAAGAGCGAGTAGTGCTAGTTTACACCATCCCCGCACAAACGGACCGAGAGGTAGGACTAGGAGCTACTTTCCTGCCAACAATGAGAGCTAGCTTTTTGGCACCCGCCATGATCCATTGGCTAGCTTCCTTTTGGATTAATGACATGATGCGTGCCGTCGTGTTGTGCTCTGGCCGCTGGGAAGACCCTAGCATTTCGTTCCTTCCATATGGTCATAACATCGTTAGTAATTTCAGGCCATTTGTCTCCTCAGGAGCCATATGGAATTACAGGAGCCATATGGAGGAGAGCCACTCCTGTAATTACTAACCAAATCACAAATTTCAGGCCCTTTGTCTCCTGTAACAACGGTTGTTATGTCATGCGCTATGGAGGAGAGCCACTTCTGCAAGCTTCTTAGCACTAAAAAAACTTGTCTTAACGTCATCATTTAAAGGATGGAGGGAGTAGTTGCGTCCCAAATAAGGGGTCTGGTGCCTCGCTGGAACCGCGTGAGCTTCCGCTCCCTGCACTAGTTGTTCCAATGATCATTGTCCCATCAAAACCGCGTTCTTGACCTTCAAAAAGAAAAGACCTTAAACAAAACCGCGTTCTTTCCCTGGCATTCATTCCCTGAACTCGTTCACTCAAAGAACAGAGAACAGAGTCCTTTCACGAAAAGAAAATTGTCGCATCAAAACCGCGTGAGCTTCCGTTCCCTGCGGGGCACTCACTGGAAAGCCGCTGTCTGATCCACCCCGTGGCCTGTGGCTAAGCGCCGAGCTGCAGAAAACGTGTTCGAAGAATAGAGAACAGAGCAGAGGAAAGCTGCATGGGACAAAGCTTGGAGCGTCGCCGCTTTCTGATCCACCCCGAAGGAGTGTTTCCCGACGATCGCTGAGGACGCCCTCCGCCTCGGCCCTGAGCAGGCCTTCGTCAGGAACTAGACTACCTCAGCAGCCACAACAAAAATTACAGTATCTATTTTCCCAAACTTTCACGACCAACACCAACAGAGTTCTCTGTCGATTCAGACAGAGTAAAGGCACCAAAAATTCTGATTTGGAACATTTGCAGGCTTCATAAAAAGGTGGAGAAAAAAAAAAAAAAATGCAGCTCTATCTATTATGGCATCTCTCTGCATATATCTACCACCAGTTTCTGGACGACAAGACAACAGTGGATACCAACCAAATATATCTCATACAATGATCCCTGTACTAGCTATCACTGAGTTTCTTCTGCGATGCATACGCGGGTCGAGAAGACTCCCTGGAGCTCTTCATCTCACCGGCACTCGCTTGTCACTCGATCAATTGCATTTCATCACCACAAAAGGGGCTCTCTGCTCACGGACTGAATAACAGGTTCCATGCAGATTCATTGCTTCAGAGTTGGTCCAAGCCTAGGTGAGGGGGGTTTAGTTCCTGAATCCTAACTAAACTAAAGAACAGTTGTCAATTATTCTATTCAATATCCTCTCCAAAAAATAAAAATAAATCTGTTCCACAATCAGACTTAATTTTCCAGCATCAAGCATGAACACTTATCAGCTTAATCACCAATGAGACACTACCAACCCTGATGAACTTTCCCTGGTGCATGCATGGCCTCAAGATTTCGAAGATTGATGAAGAGGATCCTCGTTGTGCTTTGTTATCAGATTGTAGTTCATCGATGCTAACTGAGAGATGTTCTGCATGAAGGTGAATATTCAGATGTCGTAACATTTCAGATTTAAAAAAAACATTACAAGAAATTCTGATGATATTTTATCTTGAACGAGAAGTTGCTGAAAGAATACTTCACTGACAGCGACGGCGCTCCAAATTCTTCCATGCTACCACACTCGTCACCCTGAATGTTTCACACACAAAAATTAAATCGTTATGGGTACTGGTCAGGGCTGCAAAGACGCGAGCCTCTGGATCACAATAGGAGTTAAGCAATTGGGATGAGTTTATGATCCAAGGCACATAAATCTTCCTCCTAGCCACAACCGAACGGCGAGCCGCGCAAACCGCTCAGCTAGCCGCTGATTTTGTCCAATTTTGAATTTCGAATTTTGAGTGTTTTTTCAACCGATTTTTTGCAAAAAACCGTTTAACTAGTCTGGAGCGGCTTCAACGGTTCAAACGATAACGTAAACTTTGGATCGTTTGTTTTGTAAAATCCACAAGGGCCACTGCCAGCTCATTAGTAATTCTCTCACTGTAACACTAGCTCTTGGTCTTCTCACTCTTTGGAGGAGGCAATATTTTCAATTTAGGTGTGCAAAATAACCATTGTTGGAACAGAGGGGTGGGACCGGCAGGGGCCAATGCCCCTTCCCCCCCCCCTCCCCCTCCCTCCGACCCCATTAAAGTTATTGTTCCCTCATCTAGAGCAACCAAACAATGTTTGAGACGAGGTAAGCGCCCCATGTTGGGTCCCTAGTGTTTATGTATCTCTTCAACCTCATAACAATAAAAGACCATAAATAAAGAGTAAATTACAAAACAATTATGGGGGCTATTTCGGAGGTTTGAGACCAAATTGACTTTATCTACAAAATACTAATATATCATATATTATACCTAGTAAAAATGGATCATGCAAAATTATTGGGTGTTCATGCGCACAACCATGCTCTATGCTACCTTCGCGCCCTGTGTTCACCGAGTAACGAACTAACGAACGTGCAGGTCAAAATGATAACACACCAACAATGGGCAAACACAGCTGAGCAGGTTCAGTTCCTGACTAACAAAAATGAAGAGCATGTATGTTGGTTAATCGCCTTGTTCTGTTCTCTCAGACACTTGTACAAAGCAGAAAGACCCTGAGAGAGACCGTGAAGACTGCAAATCCACGCGACACGATTCTGTTCTTCACAGAGACTCCGTGGAACAGCATGGTTGTCCGAGCTCCCATCAGGAACCGCGCGAAGCTGCAGGTCGCGCGACTCAAAAAAAAAAAAAGAAAGAAAGAAAGAAGAAAGAAAGAAAGAAAGAAAGAAAGCTGCAGGCGCTGAAGGAGACGACGGGGGTGAACCGGTCCGGGGCTTCGTGAAAGCTCGGTGAGGATGGTTGTTGGCGACGTCTCAATGGTGGAGGTTGCTGCTGCGGAGGAGGCAAAGGGAGCACTGGAAGAGAAGCGGGAGGAGTCGTCGTCTCGCCGGCGCCGCTCGAAGCGGAGAACTCCGACGTGCTGCGGTGTGGAATTTTGTGGCTGGGTCCTTGATCAATGGCGAGCCCTCCGAAGCAGGACAAAACGTCCGCTGCTGTTTGTTTAAAAAGTCCCTAGTGTTTATGTATCTCTTCAACCACGCCCCCAAGTTGGATCGCTATTATCGTTTTGAACCGTTAGATCCTCTCTGTACGGCTCGTGTCAGCGCGGGGAAAACCAGCGGCGGCTGTTTTGTGGAATAGTCCATTAAGTTGGATCGCACGTTCAAACGGACCCCAGACTGGATCGCGATCATTAATCGCGATCCAATCCGGGTGGATTTGAACCGTCGGATCGTCTCTTCGCGGCCTGGATGGAGCGAGCGAAAACTGCCCGTTCAATTTTACGGAAGCGATCCTTTGTTGACCCGTCCGGTCAAATCGACCGCCGCGTCAGGCCAAGATGCATCGCCGCCGCCGCCGCGTCGGGCTTGCTCCGAGCGGAACCTCCGGCTCCGTCGCTCGGGGCACGGAGGAGCGCCTTCGTCTCCTGCTCTCTCCGGAAAACCATTGTCCAGGAATTGGATGCTGGCGACCGCACCGACCATGGCACGGCGGCGTCGCCGACGGTTTCCCGGGCCGGCAAGGCGCCGCCGAGTTGCAGAAACTTGTTCGTTTAAGAAAATGCAGAGCGGAGGAAATCTGCATTGCGGCCGTACGATCTAGTACAACACAATTATCTGTCATATCATCGTAATTTCGATGATACAAAAAAAACTTTTCTGTTGATGCATGCAGACACTGTAAGCAGGAGTAGCAAACATTCTGATTTGGAACATTTACAGGTTTCAGAAAGGGGTAAAAAAGGAAGTCTTTACAGATCTATCTATCGTGGCATCTCTCTGCAGACAAGGTAGTACGTATCTACAACTAGTTGCTGTGGATGACAACAGTGGACACCAACCAAATCTATCTTGTACAATGATCCCTGTACTAGCTATCACTGGGTTTGTTCCACCGCAATGCATCTGCAGGTCAAGCAGCCTCCCTGTTGCTTTCCATCTCACCTGCACTTTACCATCAAAAGGGCGCTCTGCTCACTGTCTGAAGAACAGGTTCCATGCAGGTTCGTTGCTTCAAACCATCATGGGTTGGTCCAAGCCTAGCTGAGGGGGTTTAGTTCCTGACTAACAAAACTTGAAAACAGTACAATGTCACTTGTTCTGCTCAATGTTCAGCTTTATTTTGCACGCTGCATCAAGCAGGAACAGTTATCAGCTTAACCACCGTTGAGACACAACCAACCTTGATGGACTTTGCTCCGGTTTCGTGGCCTCAAGATTTTGAAGCATGATGAAGAGGATCCTCGTTGTGCTTTGTTATAAGGTCGTAGTTCATCGACGCTAACTGAGAGATGTTCTGCATGAAGGTGAATATTCAGATGTCGTGACATTTCAGTTTTTTTTAAAAAAGTTCATAACGAGAAACACAGAGGGATGTTTACCTTGAACGAGAAGTTGCTGAAAGAGTACTTCACCAACAGTGATGGCGCTCCGAATTCTTCCATGCTACCACACTCATCACCCTGAATGTTTTACCCACAAAATTAAACCAATGCCCTTGAGATGAGAACTCAATCACAAGAGGAGTTAAGCAAGCAATTGGTATGAGTTCATGATCCAATACACATACATCTTCCTCATAGTCACAACTATGTGGGCTGCTGCCGCAGCTCATGCTGCTGGTCTCGCTTCTGTCATCATAATCGTTGGACGCTGTATTGACCTGCTCATCAGCGCTGCCCCAGGTGTGGCGACACGCAAAGTAGCTGGTGTCGTACTCATCATCTGTACATGGGATAAATGCAGCCTAAAAATAAGAAGAACATAGTAAGTGAGATTGTTTGAGATAGTGTTTCTTGAGCTGCCAAATATTTCTTTGTACTAGGACTATGCTGTGGTAGCACGTAGCAGTAGTTGTTTTACTAACCTTTTGCCTGGCAAGCATGTCCCAGTTGATGTCTTTGAAGAAGGGATGCGCCTTTACCTGCTCTAATAACATATTTCAGTTAGTGTCGTCTGCATAAAGAGGTGTGATCTCTCCAACAAAGGAAATAAGAACAAGTACCTCTCCAGCACCGGTCGCGCCTAATCTTTGAACTGGGTTTTCGATAAGCAACCTATTATGAAGGAAGATGAGATGAAATAAAATGTGCCTCATGGAGAACTATAGTGCATATAAATTTTTGAGTTTTGAAAAACTTCATATTCTTCTGACTTACTTGTCGATCAGGTCATATGCTTCAACACTCATTTCCTCCGGTATGTGTGGCCAAGGTATTTCTCGATTCATTATATTGTCAAATATTATCTGCAAGCGAGCAACGTTGTTAATGTACTTTCTGACTGAAAACATTCAGAGGCAGAATTAACACAGTCAGTTCATGTCTATACAAAATACATAATCTTCACATTTATTCTGTAAATTATATCTTATTCTCGTTATCCAGTTTCAACTTTTTATTCCAATGAAATATATTGTATCCTGCTATCATCAGTTAATTCTGAATTTATGACATCAACAGATAACTGACAGCTAGAACTACACTAGGATCAAGTAATTAGTTCTGAATGTCCAGGTGTTCCACCTGCGGATGCTCAGCATTGAACGGAGGAATCCCCACAAGAAGTTCAAAGAGAATAATGCCAACGGACCACCAATCTGCAGTCGGACCTGCTCATGAAAAACAGAGAGGTCACTGCAGCTGAATCTCACAGAAACTTCAGCATCGAGTGGTGCAAAAACTGAAAGAAAACAGCAGTGGATAACGAACCATGGGTCATGCCGAGCAGTATCTCGGGGGCCAAGTAGTCAGGAGTGCCCACGGCCGTCTGCTTCTGCCGCTGCTCTCTCTTCAGAGCGCGCTGCTCTGCATCTGTCGCGTGATGGTCACCGACGAGAACGCTGCTGACATCCGGGCCGGAGAAATCGTCCGTGCTGTTGATCAGACCAACCTTCGATAGCCCGAAATCGGTCAGCTTTATATGGCCGTCGCGAGAGATCAACAGGTTGTCAGGCTTGAGATCACGGTGGATCACGTTCATGGAGTGCAGGTACTCCAGTGCAAGCACCTTCATTCAGACCACTTTTCAGTTCAGAGTTTCAGAAAACAAAGGGTACATGTAGACGTATTGTTGACCGCTAGGTAAGAAAAATGTCAGTGTCAGTGTCGACTCACCAGTTCAGCTATGTATGTTCTCGCCATGTCTTCGTCGAGGCAGCCGAGGTTCCGGAGCAGGGAGTAGAGGTCTCCCCCGTTGATGTACTCCATGACGAGGTACAGGTTCTCCCTACACGTAAAGGAGTAGAAAAATCGGACCACGAATGGGTTGCGCGCGGAGATGAGGATGTCGCGCTCGGCGAGGATGCTCTCGACGGCGTTCTTGCGGATCATGTCGGCCTTCTTGAGCACCTTGATGGCGAAGAGGTCGCCGGTGACGCGCTTCCTGGCGAGGAAGACGCGTCCGAAGGCGCCGCGGCTGATGGGCTTGATGATCTCGAAGTCCTCGATGCTCGTCCGGTCCTTGATCAACTTGCCGCCGGCGCCGGTGGTGGCCGTCAGCGCCTGGCTCGTCCGCGAGCTGACGCTGCTCTCCATGGGCCCGTCCTCGTCGATGGGGCCCAGCGCGTCGCCGCCGCCGCCGCTCACGTCGTCGATCTGCCCGCACAGCTGCATGAACTTCTCCTGCAGGAGCTTGGCGATGCGGCGGCCGAACGTCTCGACGACGAGGGCGTCCACCTTGCGCGTGTCGATGACGGCGTTGAGGTCCTCGAGGTAGGAGCTGAGGTCCTCGAGCGAGCTGTACTCGGAGCTCTTGACGCCCTCGACGCCGCGGGCGATGGCGAGCAGGCTCTCGATCTGCTGGAAGTTCTCCAGCTCCGCGAAGCCCTTGTTGTGCTTGGTCAGCTGCGACTCCGCGTGGCTCGTCCGCGGCGTCAGCAGCGGCGACGGCGGCAGGCTGAGGCTGCTGCTCCCCGCCGACGCCGACGCCGGCGAGAAGAGCTCGGCGGACGGCACCGCCAGCAGGTGGGACAGAGCCGCGTCGTGGTCGGCGGCGGCGGCGTTGGAGAAGGACGCGTCGGACTCGGCCGCGGACGACGACGTCGAGCTCCGCCTGTCGCTGTTCCGCGCGTCGAGCACGCGGTCGAGCACCTCGGCGACGCGCAGCAGGCGCTGGTCGGTGGTCAGGCCCTTGCCGTCGCAGCGGTCGGCGAGCGTACACACCACGAGGTGGCCCTCGGCGCACGCCATGGGGATCTCGAAGTCGCAGATGCGGCAGATCATTCGCGGCTTCCCGTCCACCATGATCTGCTGCGCCTCCGGGTACTGCGACGCCATCTCCTCCACCGCCGACGTCTCGCCCACGCCCAGGTCCGGGTGGATGCTCGCCGCGCCCACGCGCTCCACCATTTCCTCCACCGTCTCCTTGCCGTGGGTGATCGCCTTCTTCTTCGTCGGAGTCTCCTCCTTTCCGGCATCGGCGGCGGCGTTGGGGTTGCTCTTGTTGCTGCTCTGGCTCTGGCTCTGGGAGTTCTTCTCGGCGGGAGAGGGGAGCTTCTTCCACGACGCGATCTTGCCGGTCGGGGAGTGGTCACCGCCACCCGCGCTGTCCGCCGAGAAGACCCGCGCCGGGGAGAAGTCGATGGTGAGGTGCTTGTGCTCGAGCATCCGGCGGCGGATGAGCCGGTCCTTGAGCTCGGTGAGGCTGGACGTGCTCTTGCGGCCGAGGTCCCCGGACCGGCCGGCGCCGCCGGCGAACGGGAAGAGGCCGAGGTCGCTGAGCTGGTGCAGCCGGAGCACGTGCTGCTTGTCCTCGTCGTCGGCGTAGCGGCACCCGCCGCCGCCGGCCTCCTTGCGGAACTGCAGCAGCCGGGTGCAGCGCGTGAGGATGAAGAGCACGCGCGTGTGCGCCTGCTTCGCCGCGCCGGCGGCGAGCTCCTGGCGGCGGTCGTCGAGGCCCTGCACGATGGCCTCGCACCGCGTCCACAGCTCCTCGGGGCTCATCTCCGCGCACCGCTGCGCCACCACCAGCAGGTCCTCCAGCGCGACGCGGCTCTCCTCCGTCAGCTCGCCGCCGCCGCCGGCAAGCACGCCGACGAGGTCGCCCGCGAACACGCCGAGCTCGGAGTCCACCTCCTCCTTGAGGCGCGTGAACTTGGTCCGCACGGCGCCGATGAACTCCTCGGGCGTGGTGCTCAGCGCGCCGGCGCCGCCGCGCACCATCTTGCGCATGGCCGCCGGGGCGCCGCCGCGCGCGCTGAGCTCGTGCGAGAAGCTCTTCACCTCCGGGGCGCGCTTCCGGCGGCCGCTGGTGACGCGCAGGATCGCGCGGAACCGCGGCGAGTCCATCTCTCGGCCGCCGCTGCCGCCCTCCACCATCGCTGGACGCCCGCGCGCGCCGCCGCCGTCCTTCTGCGCAACGCAACAGAGGCGGCCGCATCAAGCGAGTATTCTCGTCACGTACTACGTGGTCACCGCATCCATCCCTCTCCTCACGCGCTCAATTATTTACCTCCATAATGGCAACGTGCGTGCAGGTCAACAATTCCCTCACCGGCCAGCATCTTACTACATGCTTCAAACAAAAATTAATAATGAACAGATCAACTCTAATTTGTAATAATAAAACTAGGCAGACATTCGTGTTGAATTGAACAAATGTGGATCATATGGCATGAGAGAAACCGAAGAACGTTTCAAATGTAATTTTAAATGCGCGTCGGCGACATCCCAAACGACCCCTTTGCTCTGGCGACGTCGATTCGAAACCCTTCTATCGGAACAAGCCAGACACATTAACCAGTTCATGGCCTACCTGATGAAGGAAGAAGAAAAAGAAGAAGAAGGTGATCGACGATTAACACCGCAAATCTCTCTTTAGGTATCGCAAGATGAGGATTTCTGCCATGCTTTTCTTCTGAAACGAAAACTTGCTAATTTTATCATCAGGCCCATACTGACGTCGAGCAGGAACTAAAAAGAGGAGAATGGGTTACCCCACATGTCAGCGTGCCATTAGAAATGGGCCGTGGAGAGGCCTTGCCGGTTCCCCGCCGCGAAACCCGTATAGGATCGGCGGGGCCCACCGAAGAACAGATCCGAACCCGTTTATATACGCCCCCGCCGCGCGCATGCCGCAACCGCCTCCTCTCTCTCTTTCTGCCTGCGCGCATCCATCCCTCTCGAGGGCCGGCCGTTCCGTTTCCCCTCCTCTCCACGCGAATCTCGATGCGATGGCGGCGCGCCGCGGCCTCTGACGCGCAGCGCGACCGCCGGTGGTGACGATGGCCCAGGAGGCCAGGGTGCACGTCCACGACGTCCCGCGGCGCTCCCTGTCGCCGTCGGCGTCGCCCGCGGCGGCGTGGGAGGAGGAGGACGACGTCCGGCGGCGGCAGGGGCGGCGGTCCCCGTCGCCCGTGGAGGCGCGGCGGGATCGGGAGCGGCAGCCGCGGTGCGGGGAGGTGGCGGGCGGGACGGCGGCCGAGTGCGCCGCCGTGTGCTGCTGCTTCCCCTGCGCCGTCCTCGAGCTCGTCGTCCTCGCCGCGGTGCGCGTGCCCGCCGCGCTCTGCCGCCGCGCCGTCCTCACGCGGCGCAGGCGCAGGCGCGCCGCCAAGGCCAAGAAGAAGAAGAAGGGGACGGACGAGTCCCTCGCCGCCGAGGGCGCATCCCCCAAGAAGGCGGACGCGAAGGACTGGCCCGTGACGCGCGGCCACGACGAGCTCGCCGAGGCGGAGGAGGAGGTCTGGGCCAGTTTCCAGGGCGCCGGCTTCTGGCGGAGCCCGTCGCAGCGCGAAGTCAAGAGGTGATCGCCGCCGCCGCCGCCGCCGTCGTCTTGTTCCCCCTGCTTCTCCGATTCCTCGCGCTCAATCCATCACCAACAGGCCCCCACCGCCATAGGGAAAAGACGAACTCTTGCGATCTTTCCATCTGCGAATTGCAGACTACTGTTCCATTCCTAGTGTTTTCTTGTCCCAATGTTTTTCTGTTGAATGGGAGAGGAGAGCGGAACCATCCATGATTAGGGAAACGAAATTCTGCTCGCTTGTTGATCCGTGCTTGCCGTTCTCGTGTTCGTCTTCTTGTTCTCATCTCGTTCAAACGAAGACAGATGCAATCTGTTTCTTGACGTGTAGTGTGAATATCATACGATCGATCAGTCTCATGGAAAGGGAAACAAAACAACAAATTAACCCTTCATTTTCGGAGTTCATTGATCTTTAATTCTGGTATTGCCGCAAAGCAGTCTGCCATGCATATCCTCATTCATGACAGATTGCCAACTGGATTTGGTGGATTTCGCTGCATGTATCTCATTCGTGGTGTATCTTTTCTGCCTTGGGAACTTGGGAAGTCATGGTGGGTTTTGGTGCCTGCAGAAACGCATGATCATCGCCCTTTGAACCATGAACCATCGATGTGTTGCATTATCTCTATCGATTTTTTTTTTTTTAATCTGATCGTCGCTTGAAGAAACTCTACAGATTACGGAACATGCTAGGCCTTAAAGCACGTACAAGACGTAGCATCTCTAGATACGTTTATAATGGAAAATAAGGTTTAAATTGATTTCGTTCATTGACTATGTGCCATTTGCAAATTTGGACGCATGGTTGCGTGCGAATTAGTCATGCCATTTTGAATGACAAGCAGACACAGGAACCAGACGTACGTGTATGGTCAATTTTAAATAGAAGTTGGTTCGACGCACTCCTTGCACGAGCAAAACGTTCGGTGCAAATTCATTGGTCTCATTTCCATCTCTTCCTCTTCAATACAGGCATTAGCAAAGCTAGGCCATCACCTAAATTTAAACTCTTTTTTGGTTGGGGTACACCAACCCCTAGCAGTGGTACAACGCATTGCGATGAACGAGCTACCGTGAGACGAGGCGCTTCTACCCTCAAACACTGGCAAGGCCAGGTAAGGTGCACCATGGTCCGAAATGAATTTCAGTTGCAATCATTTAGACCCTGTTTGGCCGGGCTTCTTCAGCAGCTTCTTGAGCGGCTTCGGGTGACGCTTCGCCAAACATGGTGCTCCTTCATCGGCTCTTCCGAGAATTACGGGCGAAGCCGGGAGCGACGGAAAGGTAGCTTCGCCGGCTCCCTCTCCCTCCACGTCAGCACAATCCCAAACTGCCCCCGGTACAAGCGCGAAGAGGCGCGGCGGAGCGGGAGGACTGGGCGCCACAGCGCCGCGGGAGGCATGGGCGCGGCGTCGCGGGAGGCTCGGGCTGCACGGCGTCGCGGGAGGCCTGGGCGCGCGGCCTGGACGCGGCGGCGCGAGAGGCCCGTGCAGCACGGCGGCGTGGGAAGCCCGGACGCGACGGCGCGGTAAGCTTGGGCCCGTCGGCGTAGCCGCGTAGGAGGCCACGGAGTGCGCGACGCGAGCTCGGAGCGCGGTGGCCTCAGCCTCCAACCACCGGCTCTCGAGTTCATCCTCCATCTCGCTGGCCCGCTTCACAGCAAGCTCGAGCTCCACCAGCCAATCCTTGTTTTTTCGTTTGAGAAGAGAGAGCGAGAGAGAGATTGGAGCAGTGGAGAAGTGAGTTGGCCGAGCGGGTGTCATTTTATTTATTTTTTTTTTGGAGCCGAGGGATGGAATTTTTTTGAATATAATATGTGATTAATTGATGATAGCTTTGTTTTAAATAAAAAATAATTGAGATACCTTTTTGCACCTATTATTAGTAAACATGAATTTGCATGTATATAATCAAACCTTATGTCTAGAGGCATTATGGACAATTGACTGTTTCATCCATTCATACAAATCAGGAGAAGCTGCAGAAAAGCCGTTCTGCCAAACGTTTTCAGGCACAACCACAGCCACAGCCAGCACAACTGTTTTTACAGAGAAGCCACATCCACAGCCGAAGTCCTAACAAACAAGTTTACCTTATGTGCACAACTGAACAAAAAATATGCACCGCTGTGTCACTGCTATGGTTTGTCAAGCAAAGTGTGCACCCGGTGTCGCATGCTACCTTGTCAAGCAAGGTGTGCACCCGGGTGTCGCATGGGTAGAGGCATGTAGTACAATGCAAGGTGCAAGCACGTGTTAAAATTCATATGCTAAGTTAAATATTATTTCCGTCATTTTAGCACCTAGTGTTAAAAAAAAAATTTTATTTTTGCTTAATCTAACTGGGCCGGATTGTTTGTAATGTTGGTTTGTATTTCCGAGAACCGGCCCAGAACAGGAATTTTTTTTATTTTTAATCAATTTTTTATTATATTTTATTAATAACCGCTCGTTTTCGAAATTAGCAAAACTAGTCGCCTAATCGCCGACGTGAAGGGCGATAACACCTTGTCGCCGCTGTGCCGGGCGACAAGGCCGGAAATCACCCTTTCCAAGGGCGACAAGGCACGGGGCGCGCGCGGTGGGGCCCAGTCGCCCTACAACTGGGCGACAAGGCCACGGATCTCCCGTTAAACGGGCGACAAGGCGCGGCGCGCGCGCGGTGGGGCCCAGTCGCCCATTCCCGCGGCGACAAGGATGCGAATCTCCCGTTGCAAGGGCGACAAGGCGCGGCGCGCGCGCGTGGTGGGGCCCAGTCGCCCAACGGTCAGGCGACAAGGGCCCACTTGCCCAACGGTCGGGCGACAAGACGCCCCGCTATAAACCGCGCGCGTTTCGGCCTCGGCCTCGGCCGCGTTGAGCAGAAAGAGAGAGGGAGAGGAGAAGGGAAGAGAGGAGAAGAGAAGGAAAGAGAGAAGAGGGGAGGAGGAGGTGGTTGCGGCGTGCTGCCCGAGGTGTCGTAACTTCGGTAAGTTTTCGATTCGTATAATAGTTAGAGTATGGCTAGTTATAAATATAGTTTAGATGTAGCTAGATCTAGATTTACTAGTATTTAAATAAATAGTGTAGTATAATATAGTCGTATTAATACAATAGATATAGATGTAGGTTTAGATTCTTATAAGCCAGATTTAGAGTTAGTAGTATTAAAATGAATAGTGTAGCATTATAGTATTTAAATAGTGTAGCATTATTATATTGTGTAGTATTATAGTATTTAAGCTAGATCTAGATTTAAATTATATAGCATTATATATTAAATAGTTATTAGTATTTGCTATTGTTTAATTAACAGTATTATAATATTTGCCAGTATTTAAATAGTTTAGTATTATAGTATTTAAATAAAGAGCGTAGCATTATATAGTGGTATTAATATTTACTTACAAGTGTTGTAGATGTATTACTCTGTAAGATAGGTATAGATATATTAAATATAGATGTAGCATATTTTTAAAAAAGGGTTTATATTAATTATAAGCAATATCTAGATGTATTATAAGCAAGTAAGATAGTCATATAAAAGGTAGTTAATGTTGATTAGTTCGTGACAAATACGAAAATAAATAATAATCTCGATGTTTGACAGGTATGTCAGATAAAATAGTGTTTCAAATTTATTATGGAGAAGGGATATTGTTCGTGGGGTACAGGGGATTGATCTATCAGGGTTTCCGTCAGTTTGTAGAGGAATCACAAGGCCAAATGAAAGGACAATTAAGGGTGTGCACAATTGGTTGATGCGGCTGTTTCAGCTGGATACAGACCAACACGGATTGAACCTGATGGGCATGGTTAGCCGTGCACGTGAGGGGTTTTACTGGGAGTTAATACCTTTGAATGCAACATCAACATGGAGGAAATATGTGGATAAGGCTGTAGAACGAGGGTGGCCTCTCGTCCTTCTTGCTCAGGCATACCTAAAGGAGGTGGTTGAGGTAGATGCCGTGGACATGGACGAGGTAGGTAGGCCAGACATGGAGGATGAAGAGGATCGCGAGACAGAAATTGAGGAGGGTGAACAGAATCTGGCATCTGTGGAACCGATGGGTGAAGCAGACGAAGGAGAGCGGATAGAACACATAGTTGAGGAGATGAGGAGGGACGACGAGGAGTATGAGAATCTTCCCGAAGTTGACTCTTCAGACGACGAGAATGAGATTCCAGTCCCAGCTGAGTGGAACAATCAAAATTTTGCAAATCTGATTATCAATGAAGGGTACTAAGTCCCATGGGAGTACCACGGGAATGAGGTGACAGAGGGAGCTATGTACAAAGACAAGGATGATGTGATGAATGCTGTGAAGTACTGGTCTCTGTCGGTGAAGAGTCCTTGTAGTTGTTAAGTCCAGCAGGAAACTGTATGACGTTAAGTGCGTGTTCACTCATTATCCGTTCAGGGTGCACGCTTACGAGCAAAAGTGGAGTCTGATATGGAAATGCTCTATAGTGAAGGACCATACATGTGAGTTGGAAGAATTAGAGAAGTGCAATACAGCTCTTACCTCCAAATTTGTTGCTGACTACATGTATAGTAGAATTGTGGACAACATAAGGTATGAGCCAAAATCTATAATCAACATGATAGAGGAGGATTTCAAGTACACCATTAGCTACTCTAAAGCTTGGAAAGCAAAGCAGAAGGTGATAGAGAAGAGATTTGGTTCATATGAAGCCTCTTATGACAACCTGCCATCGTTGTTACAAAGCATCAGACAGAGAAACGTTGGTACGTATTACGATATCATGGATTTGCAAAATCCAAAAGAACCTGGAAAATTGATCCTTCATCGTGCCTTCTTTGCATTGGGTCAATGCATCATGGCATTTCTGCATTGCAGGCCCATTCTTTGCATGGATGGTACTTTCCTCACGGGAAAGTATAAAGGGCAGATTTTGACTGCCATTGGAGTCGATGGCAACAATCAAGTCGTACCAGTGGCATTTGCCTTTGTGGAGAGTGAGAACGCCGATAGCTGGTATTGGTTTTTGGAGCGTGTAAAGTTGGCAGTGGTGCAAGGACGACCTAATGTTTGTGTCATACACGACCGACATGCAGGTTTGCTGAAGGCGATATTGGACATCAAGAATGGTTCTGTTGAGCGTGGTGTTCCACCTCGTTGGCCTGACATACAGTCCAGGTGGTGCATGAGGCACTTGGGTGCGAACTTTTTAGACATTTCAAGAATAAGCATCTGATGAACATGTTCAAAAGGCTGTGCAATCAGAATCAACAGAGGAAGTTTAATGCAATGTGGCAGCGGCTTGATGAGTTGACAACAAAACAAACTAAAGAGTTGTCAAATAGGCCGAACCCTAACCCTGATTGGTTTGTTCCTCTTTCTGGCCTCCCCACGGATGGCCCGAGGAACGTCGTCCGGAGAGCAGGGTCATCTATCAGGTGCTTCTCTGATTGGATTGAGCATGAGCCAAAGGAGAAGTGGTCATTGTTGTACGATACAGATGGTTCCAGATATGGAATAATGACAACAAACATGGCAGAGGTGTACAACTGGGTTATTCGTGGTTTCAGAGGATTGCCTCTTGTTGGAATAGTGGAGGGATTTTGTATGGACGTGCAAGTACTTTCGTGAAAGACATGCAGCAGCTTGTCATGCTATGGCTGACAACAGATTGCTATTTTCAACATTCATGACAACTTACATGGAGAAAAAGATTAAGAAGGCAAGTTTGCACCGTGCTCGAGCAATGGGCACAACAGAGAATCGTTTTGAGATTCTTTGTAGAGACAGGGGCCGTCGTGGCGGCAACCGCGAGAGGACGGTACAAGAGTGTATTGTCCGCAATGAGTCATGCACATGTTCCTGTATGAAGCCGAAGCTGTTACACAGGCCATGCTCACATGTTATAGCAGCTTGTTCACTTACAAATTTGGCCCCGAAGCGTTACGTGTCGCAATATTTTTCAAAAGAGTATGTCATGACGACATGGAATGCAGAGATCTATGGCTTTGCTATATTTGGCACATTTACAAACAACCCTGGTGGTAACTACCTACGTGGTCCTGATAAGGAAAAATTGAGGCAGAAGCGTGGCCGTCGCAAGACACGACGTATTAGAAATGATATGGATGAGTCTGAGACAGGAAGGCAGGAGGACCGATGTACGACGTGTGATGGCACCGGACATACCTACAAGAAGTGCCCCGGTAAGAAGTCAACCCCGGTAAGAAGTCAACAGAGGGTGCAGCTGAAGCAGGCCCTTCTGGGAATCCCCAAGATGGTCGTCGTCCTCGTGCACGTCGTGGAGTAGCAAGGATGGAAGGAAGTGCTCGCTGAAGAATTATTGTTCTTTACCCTAGGTTGATCCATGTTGTTATATGTGACCTTACGTCTTTAATGCATTCTGTATTGTGGAAACTAAGTTATGAGAAGTAAGTTATTATGGACATTGTATTTCATGTTGTAATGTATTGTAAGACCTTCAGTTGTAATGTATTGTAAGACCTTCAGTTGTAATGAAAACTACATTCTTATTGTCACATATTTGCTGTTATACGTATTTATTTGCTGATTTTACAAGCAATGTGTATAGGTATGGCGACCGAGGGTGGAGCTGAGCTCGAGTTACTGGACTCCCGTTTGGACCGACGGCACCGGTCCTACTTGAGTGCTGTAACTGCAGCGGAGCTGCCCGTTCTACGCCCTAGGGTACCTCTTGAGTTGTTGCGGTTAGACGATCGTTGGATTCCGAGGTATGCATCAGTATGTTTTCATTTATTTGTTTACTTTTTAAATATTTTATCCTAAACTAATCACATTTGCTTTTGCAGGTTACGAGCAGCTGGACTCCTACCACTTTGTAGGCTTGTTGAGGCCACCGGGCCTGAGGAGCAGGCGGATCCGGCCCGACGGTTCTGCTTCGACCGTTCTCTACTAGCTGCACTAGTGGACCGCTGGAGACCTGAGACTCACACCTTCCACTTTCCTTGTGGGGAGATGGCACCGACACTTGAGGATGTGTCGTTCTTGCTTGGAGTACGCACTGCTGGTGAGGCGGTCTCCTCTCCCGACGTGCCAGACACTTGGCGGCACGACCTTCTTGCCCGCTTTGAGGGTATCGTCCGTCGGCCAGGTGCTCCAACGTACCGGACTATTCCTGGTGAATAGCACCACGGCCCGACGAAGAAGTGGCTACTACAGTTTCAGGTAAAGTGAATCATCTTGTAGTATATTTCATTTAACTCCATAGTTTTCGATACCTACGGCTAACGTTTGTTTCTATGTCGTGACGTACAGGCGGAGTACATTCACCCGGAGGCGGATGACGACACTGTGTCGAGGCACTTGGAGGCCTACCTTCTTTGGTTGTTTGGTTGGATCATGTTCACAAGTTCGCACGGGAACTCTGTGGGCAAGCAGCTGGTTTTCTTTGCTCGCCAGATTGCGGATGCACCGCTTGACGCTGTTCCACAGTACAGCTGGTCGTCTGCTATCTTGGCAGCGACGTACCGAGGACTTTGTGACGCGTGCACAAAGGCGGACCCCTCAGCCGTCCTGACTGGTTGCCCACTGCTCCTCCAGATGTGGGCATATGAGCGGTTCAGTATCGGACGTCCTCACATGGACCTGTCCACTTACGGAGGAGTGCTCTACGGTGACAGCGAGGAGGATGGCCCAACCATGGGCTCCTTGTGGTGCCGACGTCGGGTTAGTGCTGCTCACTTGCCGTAATATTCTACACTTGTATTCAATTTGTTACATCCATTTGATTCGTCCGATTTCTATGCAGCCTACTTGGGCAAACCTGCAGGTCCACAGGGCTTATCCTGAGTACGTCTGGGCGTTCGACAGGATCCGAGGCGACGAGGACGTGCGCTGGAGACCTTACACCCCCGACGAAGTTGCTGCCCGGGCACCGGCTGGGTTGTCGACATTCTGCACGGTCGACAGCCAGTACTGGCTTACGCGGGTGGCTCTCATCTTCGACATCTGCGTCGAGGAGTACTCACCTCACCGGGTGATGCGCCAGTTCGGTCGTCACCAGATGTTCCCGTTGGACATTCCCCGTGTTGTTCCGCCGTCAGCTCACTCGTAAGTTATTGAACTATATCTACTAAATCTATGAAACATTTGATTTGTTGTCTTATTCCACTCTTTCTGCAGTTACACGCGGAAAGGAATGGCAGCAGGCACCGTTTGGTCCATACGTATGGAGCCGTGGGTGCAGCAGTGGGGCTGGGCGTTGCAGGAGGTCACGCAGGAGACGAGGCCGTTCACCTCCGAGGCTTACGACGAGTACCTACGATGGTACACCCCTCGCACACGGACCAGGGTGACGCACACACCGACGGTGCCAACAAGGCACATCCCGACCCTGAGAGACACGTACCCGACCCACAGGGACCAGGCCTCGTCGTTGGCGGTACAATCCTTACAAACATATTCCTTTACATCGTTTTATGGTATACGACAATACTCATTTTAAATATGTTGTTCTCTTTACAGACTGACCTAGCATAGCGGATCGCCGTGGAGTCGGGATCAGTTCTTCAGCGGATGAGGCAGGGCATTCAGCTTACCGGACACGAGATCTCCCTTGCGATGAAGAGGATCTATGACACAGCCACGGACATCACGAAGCTCACCTCTTGCAGTTCCTGCCGTCGGCATACCGATGCCGTCCCGCACCCTTCGCAGTCCCAACCCAGGGCGGAGCGACCACAGTTTCAGCAGCCGTCCTACACACCTAGGACTGCAGCACCACCTCCTCCTCATCCGATGTTCACAACAAGTAAAACCTGTATTATTTCGTTCTAATGATTATTTGTAATTAATAGTCATATTTTCTTACTGTCATGTCTTACTCGTTATGCGCAGGTACAAACTACAGCGGTTGGCCACCAGCTGGTGATGTTGCAGGCTCCTCTTCACAGATGCCACGCATGACTCCAGGTAACGTCTACTCCTAACGTTTCGTCATATTACATATTATTGTTACCTTCTGCATAACAACAACTTTGCTTTTATAGGTTCAGGGATGGACGACTACGACTACAACGACGAGGAGGTCTCCGAACACCCTGAGCGTTACGGCCGACGATCTCCGACGCCTTTCGACTTCGACGCGTACATGGCTGACGAGCAGCAGGATACACTTCCTGCATCACAGTTAGCTGGTGCACCACAGATGACACAGTCTTCGCAGGACCACTACGAGACACCAGCTGCTGCTGCTGCAGGTCGTCCCGCACGTCAGGTGGTTCCTCCTTCGCCGTTGACGTACTCAGCCGATCACGTGAGAGCGGGTCGCAAGGCGCCTAAGCCTGGCACAGTTAGGGGTGTTCCCCCTAAGCGTGGCAGGCATTAGCTACTTATCTCTTGTATCACTTGTATGTGAGCATGACTTTTATTTTGTATGAGATGTATCCATGCACGATGTTATACATCTATTTGTGTCGTCCATCGTGGTAGGACATTTGTGCTCATTGGGTAGGACCTTTTATGTTATGCGATGCTACTTATTTCCTTTTACTGTACCGTAGCCAGCGATGCGTAATACCAATTATTCCGAACCATGCGACAGAGGCATTGCGAGGCTTTTGCGCTCCCATCGTCCACGCCAAAGTGTGAGCCGCATCTGCACAGTGCTTTGATTGCACAGTGCGTTGATTGCACAGTGCTTTGATTGCACAGTGCTTTGATTGCACAGTGCGTTGATTGCACAGTGCAATGGTTCAAAAGTAACTTTGGTTAGGTTACTTGTCAACCCGGATGCCCAGGAACCCGTCTATAAATAGAGATGCCATACATATGTTTCATATCATTCTCCACTACACGTATAATAGAATGTCACGCAAAGAGAGAGTTGACCCATTTTGGGTACACAAATCGTTGGCGACGTTCCATAACGGGGCTCCCGCAAATGCTCGTAAGCGAGGGCACTCCCCTCCAGCCGGTGTTGATCCTCCAATTTGCCATTGCGGTAAAGAATGCTCATCAGGTATCTCCTTCGACTACGACACATACGGTAGAAGGTTATGGAAATGCAGCGAGCCAACTAGGCTCTCGTTCTTCACGGAGGAGGAACAAAAAAATGAGGTATTTTTTTTTCAAATCGTGGTACGTCTGACAACGTTCGCACTGCACTTACATATCTCTCATTTGTGCAGGGTGTTCAAAGAACGCTGTTCAAGAACTCACAGAAAACTGTTGGTTGCAATTTCATTGAGTGGATCGATGACCACATGACACCGGAGGATGAGGCATATGCAGCCATGATGAGGAACTATGAGTCCCATGAGAAGGATAAGGGCGCCTCTGGAAGCAATTAGTTACGGAAGCGTATCGTTTATTTTAAATTCCCTAAGGCATGTTAGGTTTAGGGCAGCATAATGGTCATCAAGTGATCCGCTCACGCCATTTGTTGTAGCCTCCTTTATTTTTTTCCCTAAGTGTCACTCGCTATATCGTCTTTTCGTATTTGCGGAATGGTACTATGTAAATGACTAGCGCTGTCACATGCCAATGAATTAATATCTTCATATTGTACCCGTTGATTAAACGTTTCTCCAACAAATGAATTCAGTGTGGTCGCATTCATGTACAAAGGACTCCCGTGTCCGAACCGATTTAATTACGAGCCGTATAATCGCTAAAGGACGTCCTACGCACTGCTGAATGGGCCATTCCCTAATTGAAGAGCCTCAATGATCAAAGATTCCGATGCCATGCATCACAGTGTCATCAATTCATTGACCCTGCATCAGTGCATGCATCTGCCCCCTGCATGCATGTCCATTATTGCTGTCATTTCGAGAGTGACATGACACAGAAAACTGTTGGTTGCAATTTCGAGAGTGACATGCAAAGCATCCAAGGATGCATTATTGCTGTGACCTGCATCGCTGTGACCTGCCTCTCCATTATTGCTGTCATACCCTACCTCTGTTACATCCGCATCTCCTCGCTGTGACATGCAAAGCATCCAAGGATGCATTATTGCTGTGACCTGCATCGCCGTGACCTGCCTCTCCATTATTGCTGAGCTTTTGACCTTATCTCTCTCTGCATGCATTATTGCTCACATCATTGGCCAAATCAAAAGCACAGCAAAGCTCACGTCGAACAGTGACCCTATCTCTCTGCATGCATCTCCATTATTGCTGTCACATGCAAAGCATCCAATGCCTAAGTATAAATCTAATGGGTTGCACATAGAAAACAAGGTGCCTACTCCACCAAACCGTCCACATGGCTGAGTCAAGCAACAGAAGCCTTCCATTGCCTCCCTGGAGCGACCGGCCGCTATGCAAGTGCGGTCATCGAGCCATGATTAGAACGTCGACAAAGCGTGCCACATGTGGCATGAGGTTCTTTGGGTGTCCTGACTTGGACCCTGATTTCATGGTAACTAAGCATTTCTCTAACACTTGTAACATTTTCCAGTCTGTAACGCTATAACATTTTCCCTACCTTCTTCAGGGTTGTGACTTCAAGCAATGGATTGATTCGGTTCGGCCCACAAATGCTACTCGTGCAGTCATCGAAGCCGAAACCACAAGTGAATACCTCATGAGGATGGCTGACCATGAAAGGCTCCAACAGGCACGTCCAACTAGAGGGCAAAGGGAACAAAACATTCAGCACGCCCAACCTACAAGGGAGGAACTAATGGAGCAAAGGATCAAGGCAGCAATGGATGAACGTCGTCGCCGTGAAGAGCAAACACGCTAGCGTGCAATGATGAAGGCAACAGCGTGAGGAAGAAACTCATCAACGCCATGCTCAACAAGTAGCTGCATGGCGCGACGAAGCTCGACGGGCACAAAGGGGGCCTAAGTAGTATTCCTACGAGGCCGAAAGGGAGAGGATGCGCGAGAGAGCTCGCCGCGCTAGGGCAACAGGTCCTGATGCCTTCAGGAAGGGGAAATATCCCCGTTGCACTCAGTAGAGACTGAGGAGAAATAGTTCTGAGGATGACAGAAGATGAACTTCCTAAGCATCACCGAAGCCATGCATGTTTGTTGTTCTTATTATTTACTTTTCCCTAAGGCATGTTAGGTTTAGAGCGGAACACAACTATGATAGTAGTCGTCACGTGTTCCGTACATGCCATTGCAACCAGTATTTGTAATCTTTGTTGTACTTCACTCTATGTATCGAGCTTAAGTTATCGTACCTTTTTTCGGATACACAGCATGTCGACTGCTACATTTCTTCCACAGTATTTTCATTGCACAGCTCGTTCATTGCACAGTGTGTTTATTGCACAATACGTTTTCACAGTATTTTTGATTGCACATAAAATAAACTCACATAAATGGTAATCTATCAAACATAAATGAGAAACAAAAATTACATGCTGTAAATAAATTTTTCATTTCTCACGTACAAAAACATAAAATAACCTCACATAAATGGTAATCTATCAAACATAAATGAGAAACAAAAAATACATGCGGTAAATAAATTTTTTTACGTACGACCATAAAATTTCGAAAAACAAAAAAAAAAAAGCATCTTGTCGCCCGTTGACGGGGCGACTAGCTCCTTGTCGCCCGATACGGGGCGACTACCTCTTGTCGCCCCTGGAATGGGCGACGACCCTTGTCGCCCGCTGCCTGGGCGACTAGCTCTTTGTCGCCCTTTGGCAGGGCGACTGGGCCCCACCAACCGCACACCCAGGCCCGTCGCCCTTTATATAGGTTTTTGCTTCCTGTCGCCCATTCGTAGGGCGAAAAGAGAATATCGCCATCCAGTGGGCGATTAGGCGACTAGTTTTGCTAATTTTGAAAACGAGCGGTTATTAATAAAAATATAATAAAAAAATCGATTAAAAATAAAAAAAAACCGTGGACGTTTTGTTGTTAGGCCTGGGCTGATCCTGGCTGAAATAGCAGGCCGGGCGCTGCTGCTGCTGAGTGCGGATTGTCAGCTGTCTTTGTTCAGCAGCTCGTCCACGGGCCACGGCTTCGCGTTAAAGGCACTCCTACACAAGTGTCAGCTGTCTTTGTTCTTTTTCTGATGAAAAAACAAAAACAGGACCTGCAATTCGGACCGTGTGTGCATCGTGATGATGCTGATGCATGCACGGACGTGTTTGCCTTCTCTTTTTTTTTCGTGCCTCCTATTTTGCAGGCTTCTTCTCAGTCAACAGCATAATAAGGCCGATGGGTTAAGGTCCTATAGAGATTTAAGGGTTTCTGGGTTCTCCAGCGTGCTCGCTGCTGCTGGAAGCCGACGAGAGATTTAATTCGAGACCTGCGACATCTGATCTGATACGGCATCTTCAAAGCTCAGACTGCATCGCAGGCAAGTATATCTGCGCCGCCCGGGACCGGCGGAGGCGGCCGTTTCTTGGTAGGGGACCGGCCGGCCGGCGCCATGTGCAGCGTGCCCTCTCTCTCCGTCGCCGGAATTAACAACCTCAGCCTGAACCTGTTGTCTGTTGTTAATTTGTTACTTCTGACAGTTAGGTTTCGTCGAAAACCGAGAGCTGCTGCTGCTGCTGAGCACACCGGCCAGGGAGGCTGAATATTTTGTTGGTGCCACTTGCACTTCACCGCTGGTTACCACTTAATTCCATCTGCAGTTCTGCTAAATGTTGCTGAATGTAACCCACGTGCATGTACATGGTGTCACTTATTGAGAAGTCATATTTGGTGGATTTTAATGCAAGCAGAATAAGCTCACGACGATCCAATCTCGATCGGCGTTGTTTGGTCATTTGGATGATTCCATCTCCTCCGTTGCATATTATTCTGTCAGTTCTTTTTAATTAAATTGTCGATTGAAATTCGACAGGACTATAAGCTTGTAGTAGTACGTATGCCTACATCAAATTTTTTACTTGTGGCCTTATAAAGATGAATGGCTTTCTACAGAAGATAAGGATTACAGTACGATGCACGCCTGAACGCACGCACGCACGCGTACGTGCCCGTCACCTCCATCCGTCAGCTCGGTCGCATGAAACGTCATGTCGCTCATCATTTGTTTTGACATATGGCCTTCTCTCTGCCCAACACACTCATCCATACTTTATGAAAGGAAAAACATCCATCTATATTGTTGTCAACAACGACCCCAGTAGTACAAACGAAGCTGTGGGTCAGGAATCAAATATCCTAGGCATATTTATCACCGAAACATTTCCAAAACATGAATGCACGGTAGTAGTACTAATGAGAGCTTAATGCAGCCAGATCGAATCTGTGCGAGACATGAGTCTGATCTACTAGCGTGACAGTACTAGCTAGTACCAGGCTACTACTACAAGCCATGCATGCGTCCATTTGTTCCTTGAATTGAACGCATGCACAGTATACTTATATGTCTAGACATGCAGTTCACTTCACTGCGGATCCAGCTAATTAAGCTTACCTCAAAGCCTACAACTGGGACGGATTTTAACTCCTGCAACATATCTTATACTATATTCAGTTCAGAAGAGCAGAATGTGTGGCCCGGGGCCGGCGCCATCTTGCCATGTGCCCTCCCTGGCTGGAATTAACCACAGCCTGATCACCTGCCCCTTAATTAATATTGTTGATTAGTCCTGACATGTAGGTACTGTTGCTTGGATAACCGGAGAGCTGAGCTGAGCATGTCAACGCGATTCCAGAGAAACTGAATATATATCGGTTGGTGCACTTGCACTTACTGCCTTATTTTGGAAGGTCACTACTGCCTTATTTGCTGCCGTGTCATCTCTTCTTTGCTTATACATAAGGCAGGTGTTTTACTGAGAATTGTTCATCGAAATCCATATGCATGCATGATCATATAGAACATGACTAGTAGTTCACTCAGACTTCGAAACATGTGACACAACACCTGAACAATGAAAGGCATGCATGCTACGTGAGTCCAGTCCAGTCATAAAGCGACCCTGTAACTGATGAAATAATAGGAGGCCACGGCTACTTATTACTTCTAACTTCATGTAATGGACATGCGGTGTGATGTTAACGTCACTGTGATGCCCAACTTTTTTCTAAGAAAAGCTTAATTTACCATATATCGAAGGTAATGTTTAGTTGTGTGCAAATCTTGCGAGCTTGTGTGTGCAGTGTAAATTAATCACCAACTAACTGAAATAATTTAACAGAAATTCATCAATAGTAGATATGATATTGATGGTCAGAGTCACAAGCAACTAAACAAATAGCATTATGTGATAGAAATATATAACGGGAAATCCCGCATATGTGAGCTAAGAACTGAACTGTCAAACAAGATTTATCAATAAAGTTTT
The DNA here is from genome assembly GCA_012490785.1 of Eragrostis nindensis. Taxonomy (NCBI): domain Eukaryota; kingdom Viridiplantae; phylum Streptophyta; class Magnoliopsida; order Poales; family Poaceae; genus Eragrostis; species Eragrostis nindensis. The sequence goes on from JAAXCT010003442.1 coordinate 33,779, forward strand.
TTTTTTTTAAAAAAAGACTCATCAATGCAGTGCACAGTTATATGTATGTGCCACTAGGGAGCTTCAAAACTACAAATATGCCATATGTATCTAACAATTTTCCCAGGTCGCCTCTTAAAATATCTCTGGAAAAAGACATTTATGTACTGTAATAAATTTGCACAACAGCATACGGTCAAATGATATTTATTAAGCTGTTCCATTCAATCCAAGTGTCTAGGAGCAATTCATGTGACTGTGTGTATCACTCCAGCTATCACTCTATGTACGTACATCTTCAACAAGCTTTTCAACCATGAATAAGGTAAAGATATAACTTAATTTCCCCTTTCTCTTAATTCTTTACTCAAACTATATACTTGTGGTATGTACTATAAACTTGCATCCTTGTACCAGTTGAAGCTCACACATCAATCAGTGAAACCTTGGATCTCCGTAGGAGCTGGTGTCACAGCTGCCACGGTCTCATCGACAAGCTTTTTGCCACCCTCTCGGCCGGGCTGAGCCCAAATTGTATATTTGGATAATGCGCCCACTGCACAAATATGCG
>JAAXCT010003443.1:0-34318 GCA_012490785.1 Eragrostis nindensis
CTACTAGTTAGGTTTGACCAGTTCTCCCTTGCTTAGGTAGGTCCATCGCCTAGTGTCCAACTGCTGTTGTTGATTTAAATTTGCCTCTGCACAAAGCACGCAATCAACCGTTCAAAGACCCTCAGAAAAAGAATTAACTGATGCAACCAACACCAACTGAATCATGATAGCTAAAAAACCCATATGGGATCAAAAGTATGAAACCACATTATATATTTGTCGTAAGAATGTACCATACATGTGCTTGAGGAAGTTATCAGAGGTCCTGCAAATGGATTATATCCATCTATAGCACTAGTGACAAAGACAGCCAAGAGAGTGACGAGGAGTTGATCATGTTGTCATTGTGCTGCGACAGGAACACAGGCAAGAAAGCAATCAGGTTGCAAGGACTGCTGCCAAAAATAAAAAAGGAAAACAATCAGTGTGAAGCTGGGCCCAAAGTGGGAGAAAGAGAAAGGTATTTGGGCTGGGCCGAAAGGAAGAAGATAAGTTTTCGCCCGGTTGGGTTTGGGGTTTTGGAATTGTTTCAACATTAACAAGAATTTTTAGGAGGGTTCATATTTGAATAAAATCTTAATTTGAACTAAGAAAAGGCCAGTATACAACTGATTTATTTAGCATGTTTCAAACTTCCGAACTTTATAACTTGAAGTGATTTTTACTACACAAAATATATTTTTTTTGCGATTTTTACTACACAAAATATAATGAACACACATTAGATTATATTCTTTTTGTAAATTACAAACGTTAACAAATAGCGAATTTTAAAATGCTCCAAAAATACATGGTGTCACAGACATGATATCCTTTAAATATTTTGGTTTTACACATTATTATAGTTAAAATTAGCTCTTGTCTATGAGTGCCGTTTTCTGGATGATTTACGTAGGCCTTGCTACTAATCGATCTTTTCAAGTTTATTATTTGGTGTCTAGTTAAATGATTTGTCAATCGACCTTGCTCTGTTAGCATTCTGTTTAACTATCATTACAGCAGTAGTTTCTTGTCTTGAATTCAACGCATTATTGTTTAACCATTTTCTTTTGTTCAATTGGATCAGCGAGGTTTTGCATGCAAGCTTTAGTACTTGTTTAATTCCCAACCTTACCAAATGAGTAGAAGAGGGAGGGGGATCTACAGCCGCTGACCATGACATTGTTTTCTTTGCGTCGCTCTGATCGTCATCATTATTCAGACCAAAACTACAAGGGATCATGCTTTCTGTGATGAAACATTAATGATGAATGCTTGTTTGGTCACTATTATGTGTTTTCGTGACAAATTATATTTTTGTCACAATTTCGTATATAGTTTGTGACAAAACAGTTTATCATCACAAATCATATTTCTAGTGACAATTTAAATGTGACGAAGTACAAAATCGTCATAGTTTTACTTATAATTAGTGTCAAATTATTTTGTCGTCACATCGTGCGCTAATTGTGACAGAAAAGTAGTGACAAAGTATCATGGTGTCACTGTTTCATTTATAGATAGTGAGAAAATATTATGTTGTCAATCTACCCTATTTTAGTGACGATTCTATAGTGACAAGTTATCTTATCGTCACTATTTAACTGATAAATAGTGATAGAAAATTATATCATCACTAAGCACTCTAATAGTGGCAACTCTGATTTGATGAGGTAGCATGTTGTCACTATTTATTTATAATTAGAGATAAAATATTGTATCCTCATTTTTCTCTATATTAGTGACAAACAAATAGTGAGGATTTAGAAAGTTATCACTATTTAAATTGAGAATTACTGAGAATAAACTATTTTTGTCACCATTAGGCTCATAATTTGTGATGGTTTACTATATTATCACATTACAAATATAAAAAGCGAGAAAATTTTCATCACAGATCATCGTACTGGTAACAAACTCGGATGCATAGGGATTTTGTAACCATGACTACTACTTCTCTATCGTATTATTCTATAATTTTTTTCTAATGGACAATAAAATTGTACATGATCAAAGAACTGTTCATATATAACCAGTATATTGAGAAACATATTATGCAGGTCTATACATAGACAAGTATTTTACCAAAATAATTATTAGTACTCTATGGTTCCTAAGAACACTACACTACAAGGTTTTTGGTCTAGTGCCACCGAAGTTGTCGTAATAACGTGATTTTCGTTGCAATACATAAGGGTTATTACGACATTGGTCAATTTTGGTTGCGATAAGAGGAGATGTTGCCACTAATTGTGTAGCACCTCCTCTCTCACACCCGTATTGGGAAACATGATCAGGCCAGGGCGCCGTCCTTTCCTAATTCATCTCTTGCAAGCATTTTGGGTTTCTGTTAATTGCTTAAAAAAGTACAAATTCATTGTAGAATAAGCAGAATTGCACATAAAGGTTTCGTCTCTTTTTCAAGACAAAGCATACTGTGCCTGTATCTTTATTATGAGATAAAGCAACTCGATCTGCTCTTTAAAACTGTCTATTTATTATAAAAAACAGCAACTTTGCTCTTTAATTAAAAACCCCTGGTATGAACATGATCACCAGAACGAACAATGGGCCAAGCTAATAAGTACCAAATTGATTTGGAATAACTGCATCATATTATAATACTACACACATACATCCACATACACACAAAAGTTGGAGTAGTACCGACATTGTTTCTTTTAGAAATAAAAGTCCGTCCCCCTCCCCCCGCTACAGTCGAGAGAGGGCGAAAAGAGAGGCGACCGCTTTCCGGCGGCGATTCGACCGGCTCTCCCTCCGCTCCGGCGGCCGCGCGGCTCCGGAGCGTTGGGGGGAGCTGGAGAATCGTCGTCCGGCTCTGTTCCTAGCTCCTAGTAGGTAGTTTAGGTTAGTTTCCCTCTTGTTAGGGTTAGGTCTCCGGCGACTTCTATGGCGAAGCTCGCCGGTTTTGCCTTCTCCCTCGGCGGACGGATCTGGAGGCGGAGGAGTCAGGGACGACGACGAGCCTTCTGGTGAGCCTGTGTGGAGTCTTTTGCTCCTTTTCTCGTTTGCGAAAGGGAGGATCCCCTTTAGGGTTAGGGTTCCGCCGTCGTCTTCGGTGATGGCGGTACATTTTTTTGTGTCTCTCGCGCGACGATCTGTGGCATGGGTGGATGCTCGTTCTCCGGTGATGTCGTGTGGGTGGCTTTCCCTTCTACTCCTCTGTGTATGGGTGGAAGGTCCCCTGTTTCCCCTCCCTGGAGTCGCTGGCGATGGTCGGCGTCGGTGAGCGACGCCGGGGAGGTTTGAAGATGCTTGCCGGATCTTCGGCGTTTCTTCTCTTCGACTTCCACGGCGGCTTCCTTGCTGTGTCGGCGGCGGACGGCATGAGGTGTTGTATCCACCTTTCCGGCGGAAGGTTGGAGCTTTTGTGCATCCCTGGGGGTGCATGCTGTGTCGGCGTTGCTGGGGTGCCCGGTGACGCGCGACTTCGGGTCCTGCTGTCGTCGGCGTCAGCCATGGCGGCAGGTTTCTCTTCCTCTTCCTCTCTCTGTTTTGATGACAGCCGATGGTCGTTCAGCTATGGCAGATGCGCTTGGAGGAGGACTGAGCGTTGGATCTTGCGGCATTTCCAATGTTTGGAGTCGTCGACGGAGAAGTAAGGTGGATTTCATCGGATTCCGGTGAGCGTCGCCGGAGTCTGGAGGTTTCGAGTTGAATCTCGATGTAGGGGGTTGCGTGCATTTCGCAGTGTACCCAGGGTGTTTTCTGTAAACTTCCAGGGATGTACTGTGCTGTTTTAATATAATCCCCTTCCGTCGCAAAAAAAAAAAAGTTGGAGTAGTACCCTCATCGAGCTCTTGAGATAGCACAGAAAGATGATCACGGGCTATGACTACTGATTACACAATTCCACATGATAACTGTTCATTCTCCTGGAATTTATTAGCAACAAGAATCAGTCGAGCACCTGTAGATCAAAAACATTGAAGAAAAGATATTGAGCAGTTAACTTTGATAATATACCGATTGATGTACAATCTGAAAACACTAGGATTGCTTAACTGTAAAATCACTTGTATACAAGTAGATATGCACATCTTCAACTCAGCTCATGGTGCAAAGGCGCCTTTCTCCACAAATCATTCCACCCAACGAACAGAAATTCTAAAGCAGATCGGCCAATATAGACAATGTTCCACCCAAATTACTAGGAATTCTAGTTACCAACGAATAATACCAATGCAGATATCCGATTCGATCTGTATAGGGAAACGGGGCAATGCAGATTGATGAACTCACCTTCTTTTGTACTCCTTGCTTCCAATTTCCCAAGTCGACTGCATAAAAATAGCAATGGATCAAACACCGAATCAACAAATCCAATTCGTTTTGGCGAGGCGGGCGGCGGTGCGTCCGGCCGAGATGGCCGCGGAGACGAGAGCGGCTCGGCGCCGCGGCAGGCAGGTCGGCTAGGAGACAGTGGCGGCGGCGAAGTAAACATAATCCAAATTCTCCTCTTAACCCTTTGACGCCTGGGACCCATAGTTCGACGACTTGGTAAACTGTGGCCCGCCTATTTTTTTTGGTACTGCCTATTGGTGACCTGGGTGACTGTCATGTGGGAACCACGTCTCAGCTGAAACGCATTTTGCCGCCGACATGTGGGCTCCGTCTTTTGACAAAGAGTTGTGCTCCTGTTATTCTTGCTAAGCTGACAAATTTATCTTTTGATTCACAATTAAAATTTCAAACATGTATAGGTTCATCATATCTTGTTCAAATGAATTGATTTTTGTTTTCAATGTTGTCTAAAATCATGATGGTTCTTTTTATCTAAAATCATATCTCTCAGAATATGTTTTCAGTCTATGGAAAACACCATTTTGTTGTTTAAATCGATTCTTTTTTGGGTGTCACATGGATAAAAATAGTTTAAAAATTTAATGTAAATTGCACGCATTTATGAAAGCTATATTACAGGTGTATACGAAATTTGAGTCTCAAAATCATCGTACTTTGAGTGTAACAAAACACACATGAAAAGTGATATTTTGACATTTTTTATCTCCAAAACTGCATCGATTTTTGAAGTGAATTTTGGTGTGGTGCTGTTCCAGGGCAACATCAACCTCCCTATATTTTTGTTGAATTTTTTGAATATTTTGTCATCAAAGTGTGTTCAACTTTTATTAGCCTACATATGAGTTATGAGCTTTTGAGTCAAATGTAAACCAAACGGAACTTACACAAATATACGAATTTTAAAAATATATAAAAAATTTCTAGGTGTAGAGGATTATAAGATGTACATCTACTCAAAGATTCATTCAAAAAAACAATTCCCTTGGAGATTAAAAAAAAAGTGAACATAATGTTGAATAGTGACTATTATGAGTTGATGGATCATTGCAAAAATTAACTATGCTATCATAATGTAAATGCATCCACGGTATAGAGAACATTTTTTTGAGATTATAGAAAAAAATAATGAACGCATTTGGATTACATATGCGAAATCTTTACAAGTTTAAATTGAAAATATGAATCAAAATGAAAAAAAGGGATCAGGCGCAAGAACCCAACATGAACTCTTCTGATGCCGGTAGGTGGGGCCCACATGGCAGTTGTTCATGCGTCTCCGATAGGTGGGGCCGCTTTATGTAATTAGTAGCCGCCGCTCTCTGCCTCTCCCCCCCATTGCAACTAGGCCTGGTTCCAACCCTAGCCGCCGCCGGCCGCGGTCTCTCCTCTTCCTCTGTCCCGTGCCATCGGCCGCCGCCTATCCCTCGCCGTGGGTCGTGCCCCAACCCGAGCCGCCGTCGCCGCTCTCCTCTCTCCTCTCTCCGCTGGGGTTGCGGCTGCACCTTGCGGAAGGATCTGAGCAAATAACGGGGCACGCGCCGCTTCGCTGCCTCCTCCGTCCTCTTCGACGACACGCAGGAGCAGGTGTGCCGCGCTGCGCCTCCCCGTCTTGCTCGCCCATCCTCCTCGATTCCGCCTCACCTCTGCCTCCGTCGCGAAGGAAGCCATTGCGCTGCACGCGGCGGCCATCGATGCCGCAGACCGGTTCCTCCGCGATGTTGATCTGCGGTGGCTCATGGGGGACAAATAAGACACGGCCTCACCGCAACGGAGTACGGCAGGATGGGTCTGTGGCCTCTCTCATACTGCCTAGACGCCGCACCTCTCTCGCGGCCTCGCCTGACGAACGCGGTAGCAGCGGATCCGCATCGCCCTCCGCGGCAGCACCTTCATCACGGCACCGGCCACTTCATTGGCCATAACAGGTTAGATCATGCGCCTACAGCCTCAAGCCCTCTTTTATTTTATTTAGTAATCAGAATTGATTTGATCAGTGTGCATAATACATTTGTTTCCGTTAATTCGTTTTCTTTTAATCTTTGATGTATAGAGCACATCAGTTGCGTGATCCACCACTATGTCAAGTTCCAAGCTATCTTCTACCTTATGCAAATCGGATCACATGGTACGATTCTGGTTATGGAAGGCTAATAAGAAAAAAAATAAGATGGCCTAACTCAATGTCAGAAAGGGGCAGTTGATAGGTTTATATATTGCTAATTATCAGAGAATTGATGAATCTGTTGCTAATTGATAATGGTGACATAAGAAAATATAAAACCTTTCCAAGGAAGTTCTTTTCGATGGCACAAATAACAAGTCGCTAACCATAATTTCAACTGCGTACATACTCCCTCCGGTTTTAAATTGTTGACGTTTGACTATTTTTGAGTTTCATTTGACCATTCGTCTTATTCAAAATATTAGTTTAAATATGCAAAATTATAAGTTATATTTCAATTTCCTTTAGTGATGAAACTAATTATAACAAAATCTATGATAATTTTTTAAATATTTTGAATAAGACGAATGGTCAAACATAACTAAAAAAAGTCAAACGTCAACAGTTTAAAACCGGAGGGAGTACTGTTTATTCGACACTCAAATTTTAGGGCCTTCATTTGGATTTTGCACAGGGCCCCAGTATTTTCCCGGATGGCCCTGCTCTCTTGTGATTTCAGGGCATGGAGCGCCGTGGGTTGTAGTGGCGCTTTGCTCTGGGAGAGGTAAGCAGTTTCCCACGCCCCCCCCCACCCCCCCCCCCCCCCCCCCCCCCCCCCCCCCCAAATTTTGCGATACTGGTTTCTTATCAATTGCCGGCTGCGCTAATTTTTGTTATTGCTATGAGAACAATAGCGGCATGATATTAGAGTATATGTCAAGCTCATAACACTGCATCTGGCTGACACATCTTGTATGACTATGTATTTTTCCTACATTGCAAAATCCATGTATAATAGATAGTCTTCTTCCATCCATGTTTCAGTCAAGTAACTTTGTCCTAGCTTGTTGTCTCAACTTGCAGGTTCAAGTAAATTAATTATTGCCTGAGAATGTTTAATCCTGCTTGTGTGGATCAGTGCTTGATTGAATCATTTGTGACATCGGTGCAAGTTGAGACAAATTATAATCCTGCTTGTGTGGATCAGGTTTCTTATAAATCTTGATTGGATCATTTGTGCACCTGTAGCTCTTTCAGTTTTAGTTCCATGACAGTTTTGTTTTTGCAAGGAAAACTGGTACAATAATTTGTACTGTTTGTAGCATTTAGCTTAGTTTTGAATTGTAAGCTCCTCTCTGAATTGACTTTGTGGCAATTAGCCATTAATATTTGCCTACTTTCAACTGCTAAGATTTTTGTCATCCTGATAAAATTGAATGCATAAGTACTTCTTTCCTTTTTTCTGAAATGAAACACTTAGTAATTTTCCTTGTCAAATTGTTCCCTGGAAAAAATACTAGGATAGGAGACCAGCATGTGGAGCTGACATTGGCCTTGTTAATTTGGTATGCCGCAGAGTGGGTCTGGGTCATCGTCAAGGCTATGGGCCACATCTTCGAGACCAACATGCTTGACTTGCTCTAGCAGACCGGCAAACTCCACATCTAGCAGAGTGGGACTGGAGTGCCTGATGGATCAGAAATTGGAGGAGAGGATGAACGCATTGGCACACATTGCTGCTCATACTGTTTCTTCTCCAAACTCCACATCTGGCAACGTGCCTTGTAAGCTAGCTACACTAAGCATTATTTACCTTATTGATTACTGCAGTATCTGAGATATTAACTCAACATATGAAATTTCAGGAGCTCCAAAACTGCAAAGAATTGCTGCCAATGATCAGGATTCAGGACAGTGGAGTATGCTTTATTTAAGAAGCACCCTGGAGGCAGCGACATATCTGTTCATTGATAGATGTAGTTATTATTAAGAGTTACCTTTTTCAAAGGAAAATTCTTGATTTATGTCTAGGAGTTTCATAATGAATGATCAGCTAAAATTTAGGAAGCTAAGTTAGAATAGGTGCACCCTCAATTTGTGAGCTTGGTGCTTTGTTATTTTGATTTCCAATTGTCTCCTGGAAATGTTATTCAATACATTACTCATTTGTTATTCAGGCTCTAATTATTGTATTCCTGTGGCTTCATATATTTGCATTGGATTGTGACCAGAAAACATTGTGTTTGGCCAAATGAATTGTCACATAACACGGATGCAAACAGAAATGACGCTAAAACTTGGTTATCACTAAAAAATTCTTTTGACACTAATGTTGGGTCCCTATTAGTTGAGACAAAAGTCATCACAAATGCATTTTTATTAGTGAAAAATGTTCTCAGATGCAACAAATCTTTTTGGCACAACAAAGTGTATTACTTATGCGCACAGCTCATCACTATTTAAGAAATTTGGTCACAGAAAATTAGTTTCTTGTGATATCCTTTTTGTCACGAGCAAAGCGTGTCTTTGTGACTATAGAAATCATCACAGTTAATATGGACAAGTGTGACCTGTATCTTGTCACAAACAACAATCAATTAGTGATAACTAATTTTGTCACTGGAACCAAAAAGAAAGTGATGAATTTGCCGTCACTAACTGAACTCAAGTTGTGATGACAAGTCGTCATCACTAATTGGTTGCACAACAGTGATTATTCCATTCATCACAAAAGTGAAAAATATTTGTGGTGAAACAAATTTCGTCACTATGTTTATTGTGACGCCATTAATAGTGATGACATTGTGACGACACGAATTTTGTCACAAGGTGGTAATAGTGATGAAAAATGGACTTTTAGTGATGAATTTCATCATCACAAATGGGCTGATCCCTTGTAGTACGTATGATCAGCCAGCACACGTTGTTGTGGTTAGTTTATTGATGCATTTTATTCGAAACGAGAATGACCCACACCCCCATCCAAAAGACGGGGGGCCAAAGTCTTGCAGGGTTTGAACAAAAGATCGCGAAGAAGAGTAAAAAGAGTGTTACCACCCCAACTTCCCACCAGAATCTCTAGAAATAGTAAGTTGGGGGGCAAGTAAACACCATCCGGCTACTATAACCGGCAGCTACTTAAGCTAAACTCCAGCGGCACACATGCCAACACTCCATTACAGACTCTGGACTTTCCAAGGGCCAGCAACCACAAAGCATTGTCTAGCACCTAGGCTAAACTAGAGAACCATCCTCGCAAAAAAAAAAAAAAAAAAAAAACCTAGAGAACCATCAGCTTTGGCTCTGTCCCTCCACCGTACCTCATTCTCGTTTCTGTTGTCTGATGGTTCACCACCATCTTGAATTGTACTCATAATGATGCAGCGCCTTTGCCTGTTGAAGATGTTCATCGCCGTCTTCATCATCGTCTTCGCGCCTGCTTGGATAACCTTGTTCATCTCTGAAGAGTATAGACCTGCCCAATAACGAAGAGAAATTTTTTTTGAAGGAAAATAACGAAGAGAAATACACATGTAGAAAATTATATCACAAGGGTTCTTGATCATTATTTTGTCGAAACAGGCTTTTGTTTCTGAGTTTCCAAATAGCGCAACAAACTGCTCCAAAACCTTCTCTATACACCTTATCACCTCCTGGCAGGACCATTTTGATCCACTGCCTGTATTGCTCCACATTACTAGGTCTATACTGTGCACCAAAACAATATGCAATGATACCCCAAACCACCTTAGCAATGCAACAAGTAAAGAACAGATGATAACTTGTTTCAGGTTGATCACAGAAATAGCAGGTTGGATCCCCCTGTCACTTTCTTCTAACCATATTATCCCTTGTTAGAATAGCACCATTCTCAACAAGCTAAGGGAAAATTTTAATTTTCTGTGGGATCTTAGCTTTCCATATATATATATATATATGTTTATATGAAAGACCAGCATCTGACCTTGTCAGGTGCTCATATACTGACAGTGAATTGTCCTGAAGCAGTCCACAGCCATTTAGCTTGGTTATTAGAATCATTAAGCACTTGCTCATTGAGCAAGGCTGCAAGTGAATACCACTGATCATGTAAAATAGCAGGGAGATTTGTTCTAAAATTAATGACCCAACCTCAGTCGTTTCGTTTCTAACACCTTCGTATGCAAAGGTTCTCTTTGACCTGTCGTTCTCTGTCTAATAATTAGCTGGGGCCGTTGCCCAAACAGAAGTTCTCACGAAATACCCTAAACCCTACTCCCTCCAGTGTCAAAAAACTTGTCGTTTTGAGGTTGTCATAAGTCAAACTTTTTAAATTTTGATTTAAAATATCTTTTTATGCATTAAGTTTAGAAATGTGAAAATGATATGAGTAGATTCGTATTGAAATATGATTTCATAAAAGTACACTTTAGGTATATTTTATAAATATTTTACAGCAAAAAGTATTAGTCAAAGTTGTGTTTTGGAGACCGTGTCAATGTTCTAAACGACAAGTTTTTTGAAACTAGAGGGAGTACACATTGTGAAAACTAGTGGGCACTGAGACTTTGGCTCCGAGAAACTAAAAAAAAAAGAATGGCACAAAAGTATTTTGGCTCATCATTCATGAGTCAAATGGTACTGCGTCGTCATCCTCGGATTCTGCGGCGGTGCTACCATGGTGGAACTTGCCGCTGCTGTAGAACTCCCTCGCGGTGCTACCACTTTTGTCGCTGCTGTAGAATTCTCCACGGATCCTGGTAGAAAATTAGTAACGTGTGAAGCTCGATCGGGCAATTACAAGATCCTTAATCCTGCTTCGGGCAACTACAGTACGTATGGTCGGACATGCGACCATGGGCAACGCTGTGCCCTCGTCGCCAAACAACGCGGCCGCCAGCACAAGCAGCTTGCCGCACTTTGCACGGTATGATCATCTTTTAACTTCGTTCCTTGCGTCTTTGACGGTTCCTTTCCTTGTGCATCTGTTGGTGGCGCTGGTCAGCAGTCAGGGATGCACGTAGACGGGAAGATGGCTCCTGCTGCTAACTAACCACCGGTAGCTGGTTAGTCGCGTCCCCGGAGCTGGAATATTGTCAAGCGCGTTGCCAGCGCACGGAACGACACCTAAGCGCTGAAATTCGTCATGTAATCGTGATAATCTCACTACCATTATTTTCTTTTGCGAGGGACAAAAAAGAAACATTACACAGTCGGTGCATGACCATGACCAGAATGCTTCGTTTGTAAGCAATTAATGCCGTTCAGATCAAATAAAGGAGACTTCCAACGAAATTGAAAGTACGATGAGGGAATACGTACGTCATTGTGGTTTGTTTACTGATGAGCTTCCGTTGTAACATCTTTTACTCTTTTTTTTTTTTTTTTTTTTTTTTTTTTTTGCGGGTATGCATGGTTGTAACATTTTGCAACACAAACAGAAGTTTTGACGAAACAAACATTGTTACAGAGTAATGGGCACTGAGAAAAAACAAAAATTACACTGAGTATTTGGCTCTCAAAAACAAAAACTACATTGGAACGGCCGGGGTGGTTCGGTACACACACGAACACGACGCCAACAGCTGTACGTACGGGGCGCAGAAACAACTCAAGAGGTCAATTCAACTTCGCCTGGAGGATCCACGGCGGCGCTACCGTTGGCGAAGCTGTGGCTGCTGTAGAACTCCTTGGTCCTCCACACCAGCACCAGCGACACCGCCGCACCGAACAGCGTGACGCAGGTGATGATCAGGAAGGAGCCCCTGAAGCCGCGCACCCCGCAGCAGATTCCCCGCGGCCATGCCTGCCGCCGCGCCTCCCGGTCGTAGAGGCGCCCCGTGACCTGCACGTTCAGGAGGTAGGACCCCACGGGAGTGGCCAGGGTGCCCAGGTTGTAGAGCGTGGAGAAGTACTTGAGCCCGAACAGCTCAGAGATGACAGCGAACACAACCGTCCACTGCGCGCCGATGCAGAAGCCGATGACCAGTGATGCGGCGTACAGCCCGTTGCTCACGCCGAAGGCGACGATGAGGTGGCCGACGCACGCGAGGAGGAGCACGGCGGTGAGCGCGAGCGGGCGGGGCACCTTGTACTTCTGGAACAGGCGGCCGGAGCCGAAGCCGACGACCACGCGCCCGGCGTAGTTGGAAAGGCTCAACTCAACAGGGAGACTACCATGGAGATGGTTCCCTGCGCGTACCCCAGAGACTCCCCGATCTGGGCGATGTTGTCGATAGCTGTCATCAGGCCGCCGATGCCGCAGACGGTTGTGACCAAGAGCACAAGCATGTCCACGCTGCAAAGAGCTTGTAGGATGGAGTGGTCCTGCCCCCTCTCTGGCCGGCCCGTCCTAGTGCTGGTGGCATCGGCGGACTCCAAGGCTACTGCAGGGGGGTGAGTCCGAGAGGTCTTCGTCATGTGGGCGGCCAGCTGCAGCGTGGCTTCCTCCCACTCTTGGAGACCTACGACGGCAACTTTCAAGGTGACGAGGAGGAGGACGAGCACGATGGCCGTGACGTAGTAGGCGGGCTTGGGGAAGCTGGGCGCCTTCAGCTCGACGACGTTAACAGCGAGGAGGAAGACGCCGAGGACGATGGACACGTAGAGGAAGCGTTTCACGGCTATGCGCTCCCGGTGCGGCGACCCTGGTGGAATGCGTCGGATGGCGGGACTGAAGAGAAGCGAGACGGCTGTCGGGAGGCACGCTATGAGCATCACGGCCGCCGCCCCGTCGTCTCCGACGCCAACGAAGGAGCGGTGGAGCTGCGTGAAAATGGCGCCGCCGAGGCCGGCGAAGCCCATGACCATGCCCAGCAAGTCGCCGCGGTCCGCGCCGGGGAAGTTCTTGACGGCGGTGGCGAGCGCGCCGGTGCTGAGGAAGCACTGCGAGATGGCGCCTACGGCCATGTAAAGCCACATGCGCCGCCCCGGCGGCCTCCGGCGGACGATGGCGAGGTAGACCATGATGTAGCCGGCCAGGTTCAAGCCGGCGCCGCACACCATCACCACCCACGGCGGGGTGTAATCGTTGATGAGACCCGGCAGGATGCCGAGGCTGCCGCCGAGGTTCTTGAAGAAGCCGAGGGTGTTGAGCATCTTCTGGTCGTACCCCAGCGAGACCCTCATCGCGTCCGAGTATACCCCGAAGATGTAGGAGCCTCCGGTTGCTTCCATGACAAAGAGTACCGCCAAAAGCACGAACCACCGCCCGCTTACGGCTTGTAGGACCGAATCGCGGGGCACCATTGCCGCCCGCTCTTCACTTCACAGAGAGGCTGCTATGCTGGTGAGACTGGCCGGATCAGCACAGCTGTAAGTGCTGTTGTTCACCTCCTGCACAACTGGTCCAAGACCATACACACATTAGATATTCCCGCAACTGCTTAAATTTCATATAAATAGGCAAATCTCACCCCATAACTTAGATTTAGTTTGATAGTCCCCTTATAAGTTTGTTTGTCGCAAAACCACCTCACCTCACCCCAATTTTGGTTAAAATAGCACCTTGATTTCCATGTGCTGTCCTAAATAGGCAAAAAGATGTCCGTAAATGCGTGTCAAGCTCCTAGCTTGAGACTACCACATGCGGTAGGTCTGTTTGAATTTGTTATGTTCTGATATAGTTATAGGCGTTCAAAACGTAATTAAAGCAGTGAGTTCTAGTATGGTGGGTCCATGCAATTATCAGATACGGCTAAACTATAAAACTCGACTAGACTTAAATTAATTAACTCATATAGTCCACGGTAACAACTTTTGGCTATTTGGAAGAGCACATGGAAACCAATGGGCTACTTCAACCAAAACTGGGGAAGGGTGATTTTTGCAATAAATGAACTTATGTGATGGAATATGAAACCAGTGCCAAGTTATGAGGTGTGATTTGCAATTAAGCCTGAATAATATCATGGATGCAAAGTTGCATAATAGTAAGTTCCGATGCCATGATAGTCTATTAGATTTTACAACTATGGTAATTATATATGAACTACCCGATGAGGTCACCGGTGCATGCCACTACAGTCCTGGACAGTGAAATACCGTCAATCTTAAAAACTAACATATTCTAATCCGACTCACTACTTGTCGGGACGGCTAGAAATTGAGTATATAGATACAGCCAATCTCATGTACTTTACGGATCTAAAAAAAAATAACAAATCCTTGAGAGTAGATTTCACGACCATGAAAGTATCACCTCTTCCAGCTAAACCAATGTGACATCGAGAAACCATGTTGAGCTGTGCCATGGCCAAGTGATGCGTCATTGATATTGTTTGTCGGAATTTGAGTTGAATTTGCTTGTTTACTTATGAGTATATATGTTTATCATTTCTGACTAATTGGAGTTGATGAAGGTGTTGAGGTTGGTGGCGTGATGGCCCTTCTCTCGCTCTTATTGTCATATAGATCTAAAGTGACGAGGAGAGAAGTAAGAGCCATAAAATGTAGAGAAATTTGTGTTACTGACAAAATGAGGGAGGAAGGGGGGATTCATCTTGATTTATTGCTGTAATTCATCTCAAATTTGTGTGGAAAAGCAAGCCTTGTTTTCCTACTTATTCCCCTCTCTGATTTCGTGAGCTCTAAGCTGTACTAGAGTCACTTTGTGCGTGTTTGTGCGGGGTGTGTTCATCTGATCTGTTGTTTTCCTGTCCAGTTCAATCTCTTTTAAATCTGTTGCACGGTCATTGCTAGGCTGCTAGCTAGCAAGGATCAGCAACTTTAGTGAAGACGTGCCACAGCAAAATAGTTGATTAAACAAATGAACTACGGGAGCAGAGGAATGATTATACAACCAGAAACCCACTAGCCTGCGACTAGGATGAAGAGGTGTTTCCCCAGTCTCGGAAGAGAGCAAACTTGAATCCAGCTGCTTGGAAGAATAGATGCATGTGGCCTAGATTTGTTATATCAATCATGCCTGTCTCGTTGACTAACCTGTTGTCATCACTCAACTAATATTTTTTGCAGGTGCTTATTCTTAGCTGGAGTAGTCTTTTAGTGTGAGTCCTCTTTTTTTTTTTTTCATTTTTGCTTCTGCCTCGAGTTAATGTTTTTTGAGCTTGTTTAGGATCAGTAGTTCCTTCATAACAATGCCATCTTAGCCAGTTGACAAAAGAGGCCTGTCACCTGAGATCTATTAGCAAAGGGCATCTATTTCGTAAGGACACCTATATATTCAACCCCGTCTAGTCGTCTTTCTAGGTCCTTCAAGCATCAACCAGACAACCCCTGAAAGCTAAGCGGATGCATTGCACCCCGTGTATACGGATCTAAGCAGTTTCCACGAACTACACCAGAATGGATTTAACTAATCATCGGTTGCATCTATTCATCTGATACCTCAAGCTGAATCATCAGGAACTAACAGATCTACGCACGAACAAACAGAAGAATTAATCATCACAAGGCACATGCACATCAACAAACAACGGAGAGCAAGGAAACAACCCCTGGAAGCTAAGCAGGTGCATAGCACGGATCTAATTAAGCAGTTTCCCAAAAAGTACACCAGAACGGATTTAACTAATCATGAGCAACATTTGTTCATCTAATACCACAAAATAAGCCAGATCTGATAAAAATCATAGTCCACAAGGTACAACTAACAGATGTGCACGAACAAACAGAAGCATCGATCATCACAATTCACAAGGCACAAGCACATCAACAAACAACGGAGAGCGAGGAATTAAATAAGCAGGGCCCGAAAGAGAGGGCGAGGAGGAGGAAACGGCGGATCATACCAACGTACGTACTTGCCGCAGTGGACCCCGTCTCGCGGGACTACGTAGGAAGAGCAGGGAACGGGAGCATGGGCATCGGGCTTTATAGAGGGGCATGAAAGCACGCAAGCCGGACCCGACTTTGTGGCGGCCAAATCAGCGCGGCGGGGAAAAAAATTCCCTGCGGACGGTTCGCAAAGAGACGTCGTGCGACCTCTATCCCGATTCTTGCTGCGTGGACACCAGTCCCCATCCGACGCCTGCATTCATTACACGATGACCCCCGAGGGGCCCACCCGAAATATTCCACCACCTGGCGGTCTCCAGATCAGCGGCCCGGGCCGTCCAGCAAGATCGAGTTACGTACGTGGCAATCCCACACTCACCGGCCAGCGAGCGACGACCGGGTCACGTCCATCTGGAGGGCGCTTGGTCGTCGGATGGGCGGTTTCTGGAGGGTTTGAAACAGCAATTGACGCGCCAACGTCACTGCTGATGCCATTGGCGTGTTAGCAGTGTGATCGGTGGAGAACAGTAGAGGAAGTAGGAGAAGCCGAGAAGGATCGGATCGGAGCGATTGCGTGAGAAGGAAGTCTATGCCTCACTAGCCTGCCACCAGAGCACACAATGCGTCAGTGGAGGATGTTCCACGCCAGAAACGAGTTGTGTGTCTTCGTTCTTTCTTCCGTGCATTTCGATCTCTCAATGGCAGCTCTCCCAGGCTGCCTAGCTGCTCCCTCTATGGAAGATGGAACAGCAGCCGGTGCGGCGCGTGATGGAAAGCCCAGCGTAAAAACTAGCTAGGTCGTCAGTGTCGTCAGTCATCTAGCATATTTCTTTCTTAATCTGGCTAATCCATAATCAGTAGATCAATTGTTGTGATATCTACATTGTTTATTCCATTTGGCCAGATCAGGCCTTCCCGTACCTTGACATGGAATTCAAATTGTTTGAGGAGAAAAGGCAAACTCATAAAACTTCTCCATATAAATTTTTCATAAGAACATGAACAAATCTCTCTAGACCCGTTTCCTGTTGCTCATCACAATCAAAAACATCAAAGTTATATTGCACATTGTTACATTTATGACCGAATTACTGTGTAATGTAAAATTTTATATACTCTCACACCAAATTTATGGTTCAAAAAAGTTTTATGTGTGCATCCGGCGAAAAAATCTTAGGTCCACCACTGTGTGCGTCAATACAGGAGTATTATCTACAGCGCTTTTGCTAAAGCTTTTCTATTCTGTGGTGTCCTAGAATGCACATGAGCTTGCAAGCCACAGTACAGTTGGGGGTGGACGATCATGTGTTTGATTCCTCCAACGCCCTAGACTGTCAATGTTTTTGTGAGTGGCGAATATTATGCTGCTCAGTCAAAGTATTATTTTCATTACTGATAAAAAAACAAACACAACGGCGTGATCCGTTTGTGAAGCGGGGAGATTGGGCGTCACAGTTGCAGTTAGATTAGCTTGTTTAAACAGCATTTATTGCGCACGACTACTCGAGTACTTTATCCCTCTACATATTCTGCTTGTCGTTTTCAGGGCTTTGGTGTAAGGGCATGTACAACGCCATTTAATAAGCCGTCTATATGATGCCAACTCAGCAAAATTATCCTACGTGCACAGCAATGAAAGAAGAAAGAGAAAATTACCGTGGTCTCCTGAGACGACGGCGTGGGCTCGTGCTCCCATTTAACGACTGTTTGCAGGTTTATAAATCTTCGGTTCCCGTCCAAATACGGGACCGCGCCGCGGCCTGCCTGCGTGGGCCCGTCAGTTTGCCGTCCCTTGCTGTGGGGCCCAAATATCCGGTTCCATCTTCACTCATGTGTGGCCTAAACGAAAAGACTCTTTGAGGCATAGAGACGGGGCCCCACGCAACGAAACAGAAGTGCGGCCAGATAAGCAAAGGAAATAATTGAACAAAAAATGCAAGCAAAGTCACTCCTGTATACGGCGGAGACGGCGCGGCTGGACTGCGTGGTCCTCTCGGTCGGGTACTTTCACCGGGCACGTGCCACTCTCCGTTTATGTTCGTACACGCCATGCCCGCGTTTGGTGCGCACGAGTTGCCAGTCATGCCCGCCAATCGCTTGTTTTCTTGGTGCTGCGCAGCCCCGCCACCGCCGCAACGCGATCTTGGACGCTGCTTCCATGTCGTACGGCGGGCACAGCCGATCAGCCGGCGTGCACGGGATTCTGCGCCGAGAACCCGTGTCTCGTGTTCCTGCGAACGCAGGCGAGCGCCGTCCCCGACGCGCTCCGCCGCTTCATGGCGGACAGGCACGTGACGTTCGCCGGGTACGACGTCGGCTCCGACTGCCGGAAGCTGCGCGCGGGCCATGGCCTGGACGTGCCAACGACGCTGGAGCTCCGCGACGCGAGCGGTAAGGACGATGCGTCCGTGGAGGAGATGGCGGCGAGGCTCCTGGGCCTGCAAGGCGTCGAGAAGCCGGAGAAGGTCGGCGCGAGCAAGTGGGACGTGGCGAAGCTGTCCAAGAAGCAGATGCGGTACGCGTGCACGGACACCTACGTCTCTTGGCGTCCCGGAGTCCACCTACGAGGCGGCGCCGGCAAGGCCAGTAGACATGAAGAGCCTGACGATGGCGGTAGCTAACTAGCAACAAGTAAAACAGACTGAGGTGTACTATTATGTGTGCGTGGAGTTGAACCCTGTCAAATGCCATTCTTTCACAAAGGTTGATGTTGGGATTCAGCTGAGAACATCAATTTCTTGTACTAAAAGCTTTGGCACATCGCTGTGAAGCGTCGAGATAAGGATCTTGCCAACACCAGCTGCAACTTTATGTTCTTGGTTATTTCCTTCCCTATGCCTGCTTTTTAAACATATTTTTCCTGTTCTAGGTTAACATATACTTTTCCATACCTTCGCAGCCATATGTACCCATCAAACAATCACAAAAGCTGTCTGTACTCGCATAGGACAATCATACACAACCATGGTTACAATCTGGTGCAAAGGATCTTAGTATTTATCCATCGATTATGTGCATAGGGACACTTGCCCCCTACTGTGCAGGAACTCAGAAATACTTGAAACGCTAGCACGAAGAAAATGAAGTATGATAATATCAGTAGTTATGTGATAATACAAATACCGGGAGTTAGATTGGATTAATTTAGTGTTTTTAGAAAAATTCGCTATTGTGAAGAAAGCGCCTATGGATCCTTTGCACCAACCACAAGGAAAGAAAGACACCACCAGAAAAAAATGGGCATGCAAAACTTGATATACGCACGAAAGAAGAATTGGGGGTGGTGCAGCGTGAGCTAAACCAGGCTCAGAAACCTTAACAGGCCTCTACATGAGCCTCTACATCCTTTCGCTAAAAACATATCAATTCTATATTTTTTGACGAATCACGTAATCCTCTAAGTTCACGAACTAATAAGGTTATCAAATGAATCGTAATTATAATAGAAATGGTTGAGAAAGAGATATGAGTTAGTAATATATGTTCTAAAGTTACAAATAGCATAAAGAGAAGGTCCCATTACAAAATTTGAAACTTTGAATTGAAGCCAGTATCTAATCCATTGTATTCTTTTTCGAGAATGCCGCCACTCGGACTCGAACCGAGATGCTTGAGCACGGCTTCCGAAGAGCAGTGTGTCTACAAATTTCACCATAACGGCTAACTTGAAATAATAATTAACTTTAAAGAATAATAGTTATTTTCTAGCAAATCGTCGAGATGGGAGAGTCCATTTGCAAAAATACTCTACTTTTGATAATATAATCCTCCTAAAATAAAAAAATAGATAGGAGGATTCTATTATCAAAAGTTCTTTTATAGGAAAAGAATACTGAGGACACAATATACCGAAAACTTTTGGGCTCCTATATGAGCCCCTAATGTTGGGCCGACCCTTGAATGGCATGTATGGGCTATGATTTATTGACCTTTGCTGGAGTAGCTCTAGCTTGAATAAATCTTCGCTTGGGCAGCTGCATGTAATATATATCCCTCATTATTGTTTTTGCTCCATCTTATGCAGTGCCACATTCTGTATGGGTCATATGCCTCAGCGTCACTAGTAAAGAACGGAAGCTCCAAAACGCTCTTAGTAAACAAAGAAGCTCCCCAATGCCACTATTGTTGCTCCTCTTCATTCCACCACACCACTGTTTCTGTTTTCTTTCCTTTTATTTTTTTTTCTAAAAAGGATGGAGAAATGATTGTGTTGCCCTTCCCCATTTCCCCTGCATCAGCCGAGCCGCACTCCCGTGACCCAAATCGAATCGAGACCATGTCATTCTTTTTACTACCTCCGTTCTTAAATTGATGTCGCCGTTAACTTTTTGAGTTACGTTTGACCATTCATTTTATTCAAAATATTAGTTCAAATTTGAATAACAAAAAGTTCTGCTTAAACTTTCTTTGGTGATAAAACAAACCATAACAAAATATATGATAATTTTTAAAATAGTTTGAAAAAGACTAATGGTCAAACATAACTCAAAAAGTCAACGGCGACATCAATTTAAAAACGGAGGAAGTATACAAACTCGAACCGGCATATGGGTGGCGGCGGCGCTCCACCGTGGACGCGGGGCGGGACGGCGCGGAGCTGCGCAGAGAACAAGCACGCGCGGGCGGCGAGGGTCGGCGTGCAGCCAGGCAGGTGGGGCAGGGCGTCGCGCAGGCAGACAGCGAGCAGCCAGGTGGGCGCGGCGGGGTGTCGCGGCGTCGCACGGCCAGGCGGGCTCGTGCGGGGCGTCACACAGGTAGATGGCGCGCAGCCAAGTGGGCGCGGTGGCATCATGGGCTGGCGGCGGCAGGGCGTCGCGCGGGCAGGTGAAGTCGTAGCAGGTTTCGAGGACGTCGTACGCCGGCGCCGGCTTGTACTTGTACCCCTTCATGACGAACCTGAACCGGTCGCGGAGCTCCGTGTACGCCTGCTCGGGGAGGTAGGTGAGGATCGTTCCGGAGTGGAGCAGAGTGCCGGTGCTCGAGATTCGAGAACACGGTGGGCGGCACGGGGAGGACGAACCCGTCGATACGTCGATGGCGACGAGCTCGACGAAGTAGAAGGACGGGTACTGCATGCTGTTTTTGGACCATCGCCGTGTAGGCGTGTACTGCACCTTGCCGGACACCGGCGTCGAGCCGATGGTGAGGTACCCGTGTGATTTGTCGCTGGATGGCAGGCAGTACGCAAAGGTGGCGACGCGGCGGCTTGCGATGCCAGCGAGCGCTTCCCGCGGCCGAGGCCGATCGATGAGCCCGTCGACTTTGCCGAGTTACGTGCCGAGATTGTTCTGCCCGCAGCCGAACGCGAAAGTGCGCGAGGAGGTGGGCGTCACTGCGTCAGAGTGTCGCGGAACAGGACAGCACGCAGGAGCTGGACGAGCTGTCGCCGTACCGGACCTTGTAGAGGCAGGTGGTGCCCTTGCACGCGCCGCGGGCGGCCGGAGCACTGCGGGTCGCTGCAGAAGACGGCGGAGTACGTAGGTGGAGGAGTTGGACGGATCGAAGAGCGGGTCGTGCTGGCGGTAGCAGTGGCCGGCGGAGCATGGCTTGCCTGGATCCTGAGCAGCAGCCCTCGGATTCCATCATGGTGCTGCCATCAAAGGGCCACGTCAGCGATAACCAGAGTCATTTCAGATTTCTCATTTTAGCGAAAAAGAAAAAAATCAGAGTAGAGGTGGATAATGGTGTAGTGTGATGCGGGGGATCTCTCTTGATGGTGTTGTATGGATCATGCAATCTTTCTTTCCTGGATGGATGCCATACTGCCATATGAATTATCACCCACGCGCACTGTGCACGTTGCCGGCGGTACGTATGCCCGTCAAAACGACGGTGACCGCTTGCCCAAACACCACGCGCCAGTGGGTCCGGTCCACCTCGTGGCGCCTCCGCTACAGTGGTGACTGGTGCACGCCGGCGGTACGTACGCGTGCAGTGGTGACTGGTGCACGCCGCCGTCCCGCTCCGGCGCGACGGATCTAGCCACCGCCGGGCACACGCTCCAGGCGCGGCACGTTCGCCGGGTACGACGTGGACTCCGACAGCCGGAAGCTGCGCACGCGCCACGGGCTGGACGTGGCGTCGATGCTGGCATGGTCAACGATGCATTATGCGTCCGTGGAGGAGGAGATGGCGGCGAGAGGCTCCTGGGCTTGAGCAAGTGGGACGGGGCGAAGCTGTCGCAGAAGCATGTGCGGGTGCGGTGCGCGTGCATGGACGCCTTACGTGTCCACCTGCCGCGCGTCGGCACGCGGCCAGCCTCCGGGCCAGGCAAGCAGCCGTGAAGTGTCCGGCGATGGCGGCAGGCGGCAGCGAAACAATGTAAGCCAACGAACGATTACAATAGCGGCCGTGTGTAGAGTAGGCTGATGACTGCCTATGGCGACAGCGACAGTGACGAAAAAGGATGGTGACCGCAAACGATTTGCAAATCTTGTGTACATTTGGACACCCTTGATCTATGCTAGGACCGCTCCTATTGGCAGCCTATGTGCAATCAAGCAATCAGAAAATTGCCTGCCCTTATATTTTATATAAAGGGAAATCTATTTCATCAAGCAAAATTAAAGCATCCTGGTCTCTTCATTTTTAATGAATTTAGCCGTTCATTGTTACTACCTCCGTTCCAGAATATAAGCATTCCTAGATTTGTTGAAAGTCAATCAGATTCAACTTTGACTAGCAATAGCTATAAAAATAAAATATTTTAAATATGAAGAGTTGCATATAGGATAGTTGATTTCACGATGAATCTAACAACATCAACTATATATAATGGAGTGCTAGATATATTTTGTTATTTATAGTCAAAGTTAAGGAAGCTTGACTTTGACCAAACCCTGGAATGCTTATATTTTGGGACGGAGGGAGTACAACTTTTCACTATGTGTACACTCCATCTACCTTTATATAGCATATAGCCAGTCAAATGATTGTTAAGCATTCGCTATTCTGATAATCGACTGTTGCTTCATAAATATCACTAATTTCTAGTTCAATGGGATTTTTAGTAAGAGATGTTTTTCTAATCGCAGATAAAAGTCAATTTAGTCCCATTTTTTTTACCGGTCTTGTAAGGATCTTAGTATTATAATCCATTGGATATGTGCATAGGGGCATATGCTCCCTGTACTCTAACAGTCCGATCCAAAGGATCTTTGTCCCGCGGTGCTGTTTAAGCAGACACGAGATAATACAAACACCTGCTTTTAAAATTTGACTTTAATTTGGTTTCAATTCAAATCTAACAAATGACTTGAAGTGAAAATTTGAAATTCTCATATCACCAACTCAACATAAGTGACTAGCATTGTGAACAAAAAATGAAATGAGACACCTGGGGTGTCACATGTACCACACAAAAACTAGAAAAAAAAGTTAAAATGCTAGCAACAAGAAGATGATGATGGATATCCGCATTGTCTTTCTGCAATGCATATCAATGTCATTATTCCCCATGCCAAACGTAAGTAACAAAGTCCTACCTCAGATTGTCTAAGAGCCAATGTGTACTTGTATTGTACATGTTTGGATGATTTTTTTTCTTGAACACGCACGAGAGCTGCGCGTCTTTGTATTAAGGAGGAAAAGTTACCTATGCCATTACTCCAACTGAGTTTAGTATTTTAATTTGTAGACTATGCGACACTTGTTATCTTTTACAACTCAGCTCAACCACACACACACGGTACGGTATCCTCAAGGCAAGATCGCCGGCAGCGTACAAGCTCCCGGCATGTTGCATCCTTCGTCCTCAATCTCTGTTTGGATGATGATTATTGATACTTTCAGCTTCAGAAGAAAATGTAAACCTAGTGAAAGTGTTATTTCGAGGATAATCACTTGTTGCGCAGCTAAGGTTTCTTTTACCCTAATGGGGCTTATGCCCCCTCCCAAATAAGAACAAAGTGATTACTTTTTTCTAATTATGTTTAGATGTTGATAGAGGTAAAATGGAGAGTGTTCTAGTCATTTGACAATGATATGCTTCTCCAGTTCACGCCTGGTGTTTGTGTTAAACATCATATTAGGGCTTGAAAAAATAAATGTCTATACTTCAATCGAAACAGATCAGATCTAACAACATAATGCTTTCCAATTTCTGGAATAGCTGTGAACATTATCCTCTCTCTCTCCCCCCCCCCCCCCCCCCCCCCCCCCTCTCTCTCTCTCTCTCTGGATAATGGTATCTAGCTCTGCCTCTCTTTTTTTAGCACCGTTATGCTCCATTTATTTATTAACTAGATGAATTCCCCGCGCGTTGCTGCGGGATTTGCAATGAAATTTTGTATGAGCACTTGATGTTATGCAACAAATAGTGAAGAGAAATGTTTTTTTGGCGCCAAGGTACACATATTATTTAATTTAAAGATATGGCAAATACGTGTATCTATAGAATGGAATTTTCTGACAAAATAAAACAAAACTACAGTAAGTAAATGTAGCAATTCTTCTGTGAAAACCGCATGGCGAAATGTTTCTCCCTATTTCATATAGCCACTACCGATCATCTGATTGCGAGATGGCATGCTTGATTATGTGATTATGTCTTCAGCTTTGGATTTACTTGTGGTAGCTAGTAGTATTTTTCTGGTACGTAGTAGAGAACAAATTATGTAACAAAACTTGAACAAAATAAAGATGATCTGATAATAGGAAAGGAAAATCATTATATGGATTGAGCGCAAGTAAGAATAGCATAGAACATGGTAATTTCTAGTGAAGGAGAACCTGTGCGAGGCTTTTTTGTGCTCCATCCTTTTCATGATGAGAATAGGATGGGGTAGATAAGCACAGGATTGCAGCGGAAAGGGGTATAAGCAGTACAGGACGGAGGCAAATAAGTACTACAAAAATATAGCTGTGCCTGTGAGGGAGAATAATGAAACTGAAGGAGAAATTCAATGTGTAGTAACTGTTAGGTGTGATAACGTTGCAGTTATTTTTGTTGCGTACAAAATTTGCACCAACACACTGTACTTCACGTCGGCTTGCAAGAGCAGTAGGAGCCGGACGTACAAGTTTTTGAGTATACCGGCAAGCGGTAAGTCGACGATCGTATCACCCGGGAGGGACCCGGTCAGGATGATCGACCGGCGGCGGCGGCGAGCTTGGAAGCCCTAGCAGATTGGAGGCGAGGAAGGAGATCGGGACTACGAGAAACTACGTAAAGGAAAACGAAAAAGATAAATTGCGATTGTATTGATTTGATTGGATGATACAAAATCAATCGGCCATCCCCTGTTTATATACGCACAGGCGCCTGGTCTTTAGCTTGGACAAAAAGGAAACAAGTCCAACAAGTACACGTGAACCATACACTCCTAGTTTAGCACGAATGCAAGTCTTGGTTTTTCTTGACCGGCAATAGAAATCCTTTCCATATCTAACATTCACCTTCCGAACTGGACTTCCCTTCTATTTCCTTCTTGCTTGATTTCCTCCATACGTCATCCCAACATGCCGTCATATTGCACCTAATCTCCTCTTGGCTGCACGTGCATTAAACCTGCTACATTTCTCAAACCAATTTATCTGAAAAACGAATTTGGCCCATCAAATAAAATGGCTAGCCAAATTACACTATCAACACATGCCCCCCTGTTTTTTGGTAAAGCTTGCTTGCCAAAAAACATTTGCATAGTATAAAGTAATCATGAAGCACACTTAAACTATCTATTCTTTCTTAGGACGATAATAAACAAATTATCGGCCATGTATATTCCTGAGGGCAATGATCAACTGAACATCGGCCATATGCATTCTCAGGGCGATGATCCGAATTCATCGGCCTTGCATTTTCTAAGGACGACAGTTAAACTAACCTATCGGCCATAGTTATTACATATTGTCTTCTCTATAGTCTATATCTATAATCACTACACCACAGCACAGAATTGCCAACTGCCGGTAAGTCGCTAAAGCCGCCTTTACCGACGTACTATAAGTCGCTAAAGACATTTGCCGACCTTCCCAGCAGGTCGTTGTAAGTGGCGTCGGTAAAAGTTTTAGCGACGCACCACTTTTTACCGACTTTCCGTTCGTCGATACCCCCAAAGAATTACCGACGCCTGGTGAGATACTACTAATATTATTACCGACGAATAGTCTGTTGCTATTTCACATAATTACCGACCTATGGTCAGTTGCAGTTCTGAAACTCCCCTAAAAATTCCTCAATAAATCATTATAGCCTATAATCCAGAATCAAATAGCATGTACAGAAATAACAATCTACAGATCAAATGCATCGAGCTATGAACATCCATTTAGTTAATATATCACAGATTCAAAGGTACACATTGTGTCCAAATTTACCAAAAGCAATCAAAGTCGTCAAACATGTTTGACATCATGCTCATACTTCTAGATCCTATTACAGACAAGCCAGAAGCTACAATGTTGCAACCCAAGGCGTTTGTATTGCACACCACTTGCATACACAACCCCACTGGTTTACATTGTCACTCACAAAAGCGCCAAACCAAAAGAAAGTTCAGCAAAATATATCTTCTTGTCATCCGATTGTTGTCAGTTATCCACACCCACCAAGACACCCTATGAAAAAGATTAACAAGCAATCAGTTCAAAATCTGTTGACCATTCTGGAAGATTCAATATATATTGCCGAATACAATCAGTTAACAAGTATAAACTCAGATTAATGAATGTGATTGCTAGTTGCAGGTCCAGGTGATAGGAACAGGCCGAGGCACAACCATGAGTCTCAGGCAACAAGACAGCTTCATATACACCACTACCAATTTTAGGCTAGTTGCAGGTCCAGGCCCAGGCACTAGCTACACTTCCAGGTGCTAGGATCAGTCAGCAAGCTACAAGTTGACGCTACCATAGGCAGATGCTATTTCACATAATCCAGATCAATCAACAAGCTACTAGTTGTCATGACACAAAGCTGAACAGCAACAGGACTAAACTGAAAGAATACTAACCAATATGGCAGCTATGAACATAAATTTCAGAAGAAATAAATGACAACTTTGCAAGCTGAGAGGATACGGCTCACAGAAAATAAACTCAGAGATTAAACATATGAAACATTTCTGTATATAAAAGTAGTGTTCAGTCTGAAATACCTGAAGCAGGTGGTGTCGATTTCTTGTCGCAAACCTTCAGCTATAAAAAACTATGGTCACTAAGTAAATGAAATCAAGAACATGTTTAAGTTTAGTTTATTACTCTCTTGTGTGGCCATGCAATCGACATCATTTTCGCATCACCCATTGTATCCAGACCAGTATAGGGAATTTTCTACAAAAAAATAGCATGTATATATATTGTAACAGCAATGAATATGTACAGAACCTTTGATACTCTCTTTTGTCGAACTTGCCTCGCCATAGTGTCAAGTCTTGGTATGTTAAGAGCTTCCAACCGTCGTTTGTTTCTTTCAACATTTGCCAACCTTTGTTGCTCACATTCAGTAACATTATTGTTTCCTCCGTCGCTTGACATTTTTTTTCCCTGCAAAAGTGACAAGGAAATTAATAACACATCATATATATCAAGTAGCTGATATCATTTACAATGAATAAGCCGAGAACAAAACAGTACTAGCCAACTTTCTAGATGAGACTATGCCATCTATGCCAACATTGATATAATTAAAGACTTACTTTCTAGATTTTTTTCCCCTGCTTAACACCATCAACAACTATGCCATCTATGTCTGTTCTAGCACAAGGGACACTTCCAGCAAACACATTTACAGTCACATTGCCATGCAGATTAGGAACGGGCACAACTACTTCGTTAGCATCATTCAGGTTTTCATTCTCAACATCATCGATATTGTACAAAAATTGTGAGGTTTTGACTGAACAACAGAAACCCATTCGCTATCAATTGGATCAGGAACATAGAAAACTTGAGTGGCCTGTGATGCTAATATAAAAGGTTCATCTAATATCTTCTCACCCGTATTGAATAAATGCTTAAAATTGACATGGGTGATCCGAAATTGTTCTGTTTTTACCCATTTGTTCTGTACGAGTATCAGCCCAATCACTTGAAAAGCACAATATTTCCCAATCAGCTCCACATCAGCCTCACTTACACTTCTAATCCTGCAAATCAAATATTGTTTTCTCCATGATTGAAAAGGAATCAACAATAGGGCAATGAATTGGTTCTTTCCACCTCAGCCTCATACATTCAGCTGATTACCGAGGCGATGATATGCAGGCCAGTTTGTAGGTACAGGTAACATGGACTACCATATCGAATTAGAGCTGCAGATGGAATCGATTTCAGTTGAGAAGCAGGCAATGTTGTTGTTTCTGAAACATATTCACATCTATTTCAGTAGGCCTACGGCTGTTGTTGCTTACCAATGCGGTTGTTTCAGAATGAATCGAGGAGGGGAGGGGGAAGGGGAAAGGGGACAGGTGCTGTTGCTTACCGAGGAGGGGCTGGTCCCAGGCTGTCGTTAGTGGCGAGGGAGTCGGCTTCTGGGACGGCGGATCTCGTCGTTGTTCACCCTAGATTCCGGGACGGCGGATCTCGTCGTAGTTCACCTTGTTGCGGAAGGCGGCGTTGACTTGTTGTGGAGACGTCGTTGGCTTCGAGCAGGGTGCGCGCGGACGCGGAGCAGGGTGCACGCGCTTGCCCGGACGCGGTGTGGCAGCGCAGCTGCTGGCGCGTTGCGGCGGGGCGGCGCAGCTGCTGGCACGCGGCGGGGCGGCGCAGATGCCCGCGCGTTGCGGCAGGGCGGCGCAGCTGCTGGCGCGCGGCGGCAGGGCGGCGCAGATGCGCGCGCGTTGCGGCAGGGCGGCGCAGCTGCTGGCGCACGGCGGCAGGGTGGCGCGGATGCGGGTGCGCGACGGCGGCGACAAAAGATTGGGCGCGGGGACTGGGACCTGGGGAAATTATCCTAGGGTTGGGTGGCGCAGCATCGTTTTGCAGCCCGCCTGATTTTTTCTTTGCCCGCCACGCGGAATCCTCTTTTGCCGACGTACCGTTCGACGCAGCGAACACATTTACCGACCCATTATCTCAGTTCTTAATTTTTACCGACTTATAGTAGGTCGTTAATAGTTTATCTTTACCGACTCCCCGGAGTCGCTAATTGTATGTTGTGGTGTAGTGAATCAGAATATTATCAAGCCGATTTATAGAAATCGACCGGCTGTACAGATATGGGTACAAAACCATCCTTACTGACACTAAGAAAATCATACCCTGACAAATCCTGACCGGATAGGCATTTAGCATTCCCATGTTGCCAATCTACTGAAGCATCAGCCAGTGCAACAAAAGCCGATGTATCCGCTTGCACAACCTCTACGTCATCACCTATCCATTGAATTAAAAACTGGTGCAAGCTAGAAGGCACACAATGATTAGCATGAATCCAATCACGACCTAATAAGACGTTATAATTACCTTGGACATCGGCAACAAAGAAAGCTGTAGGCAATGTCTTACTCCCAATGGTCAGCTCAACAGAAAACACACCTTTGGCCTCCGTAGGATCACCATTGAAGCCATTGAGCACCATGTTGGTCTTCATAAGCTCACTGTCCTCTTGGCCCAATTTCTTAAATACCGTGTATGGCATCAAGTTTACTGCTGCTCCACCATCAACAAGCATCCTAGAAACTGGCCTACCATTCATATGTCCCTTAATATATAAGGGCTTCAAATGCTGGCTCGATTCTTCAGGCTTTTCAAATATAGCATTTTTCGGACCAAGACACAACTGTGCAATTTCTTCATTAGCAGCTCTAAATTCAGCAGGCAATGTAAATACCATGTTAATGTCCATACTTTCCTGAGGTGGGGAACCATCTCGAATCACTGGAGAACTCTCATAATCTACTAAATCAAGCTCGTCTTCACCAGCTGTAGGAATCGGTGTCTCAACTGACTTGGCTCGCCATACTTTTCTAACAGGCACGACAGGCTTTATCTCATTGAATATTTTATCTCTTGCCTTTTCTGCTTCAGCTTCCCTCAGCTCATTTGCACGCAGCCTCTGCAAGCGTCGTCTTTGTGTATATGAGAGACCCGAAGGACACCAACGAGGCTGTGGTTTGGTCCCAGGTAGCACAGACATTTTTCCTTTAGCTTTCTGTACGCTAGATACTCCACTCGATTCAGCAGACTCGGAAAATCGTCCGGCTGTTTCTGTAGACGATTTACTGTTCACAGGTGCTGCAGTTGTGTCATTATTCATATCTGAACCTTGCACGGATGCTGCTGTCAATGATTTATTATTCCCTCCGTTGTCACCAGCAGTAGAAAGAATATGCGACTATTTTCTCTTCTCTTCACTTTCCTCAAAAATCTGCTCTGCTTGATTTGAATTCAACTCTGAAATAGCACTTGTATTATTTTTCTCTTTCACACGGTAGACTCGCTTTACTACTCTGCCACCCTTGCCATCAATTGACCGATTGCTTGAATTAAACCGGTCTTCTCTACCATGAGATAATCTGTCAAATACTGACGGCCTAGGTGCTGTCCACCCCGGATGAAATGGCTCGAAGTACATTGGAGGCGGTGCCCATAGACCATACCAGCCCCATGGCGGACAAGGAGGAAACATCAAACATCATCGGAGGAGGCCCCCATGGCATGGGCATTGGAGCTCCAAAAGGAGGGAATGGAACTGCTGTTGGAAAATCCATCCGAGGACGATTGTTGTAACAGCCCAAAATTTTAAATACAATAAAATTCACTCAGAAATTGAACTTTTTAGATTTATAGGTAATTCCATGATTTTACAAAAAATAAAACCTTATTAAAGTAGTTCAATAAATAGAACTTGGGAAATTTTCTAAAGTAAAAGTTCATGCTCAAGTGCTTGTTTCCTTTTTCCTTTTATCTGGATTTTATTGGGTGTTTATCTCTCTCCCAAATTTGAACTCTATTCAAATTTGTCTAAACTCAAAATCCAGGAAATGTTCAAACTTTTCTTTTTCCCGGGCTCTCCTTTCTCTCCTCTCTTTCACCGGCCCAGCCCATCCCTCATTCTTTTTCTCTTTTTCCCGAGCAGGCCACCTTTTTCTCTTCTCTTCCTTCCCGGTCCGACCCAGCCGACGCTGTCGTCTTCCTCCTCAGAGAGCAGAGCTCTCTCGCCACCGTCACCGCTGTCCTCCCTCTCTCCTGCCTTTCCAGCTCACGTCCTCGCGCTGCTGTAGCCACTCCGCCGCGACGTCATTCCAGCCTCGATCCATCCCATCGGCGTACGGGGCGGCGCCGCTTCATTTAAGCCGGCATGGAGGCCGCCGGGAATCCCGCTCGCACAGCTCGACGACGAACCTGCCAGTGTCGACCAGAAGCACCGCCAGCCTCGCGATCAAGTCGCCGACCTCGCCGCGCCGCAATTTGAGCCAACCGATAGCCGCCACGCGCCTTGCCGACGAAAATATCATCGCCGGCGAGTCTCGCTCCCTCTCTCTCTCTCCGCCGGTTCACCGCACCTCCAGCCACCTAGGCGTACGAACCTGCAGAAGCCCATACCGCGCCGCAATGTTGACCATCCTCGGCCCCTGCGCCAAGCCACGCAGTCAATGCGCCGCAGACAAGATCAACGCCGGGGGGGGGGGGGGGGGGGAATATCGCCGCCGGCGATATTTCTCGCGCAAACCGCCTCCCTTCCGCCTATAAATAGGCCGCACCCCTCCTGCGCAGCTCCCCATCGCCACTGCATCGCATTTCCACTACCACAGCCACTCAATCGATGCCGATTCCCTTTCTTCCCCAACTCCGGCCGCCGCGCGATCTCCCTGTTCCGGTGAGTTCCTCTTCTCCTCTCTGTCTCTACAGCACCTCCATCACTTACTTGTTCGATCCCGAGCTCAAACTCCAGCCTTCCTAAACCCTAACCCGGCGTGCATCGAGCGTCGCCGTCCGCCGCCGCGTGATCTCATCGCCGGCCACGCACACGGCCACGCTAGCCCAACCGAGCACGCGCACGCACTCCACGCACTCGCGCCCACCTTCCTCGACCGCACGAACACGTCCTATCACACACACTTGCGAGATCCTATCGCGCGCCGCCGCCGCGGCCAACTCCGGCGAGCCCGAGCTGCTGCTCTGATGCTCGCCGTCGACAACACGTGCCTCTCCTAGCTCCGCCGTCGTACGCACAGTCGCCACGGCAAGGTCTCGTCGCCTCTCGTCCCTCCAAACCGCCGGCGGCGAGCTCTCCGGCGAGCCACCGCCGCGCTCCGCCCAGCGCTGCCGCTTCGCTGACCCAGTCGCCGCCATCCAACGTGGCGTCCACGTCAGCTCGTGGGTCCCGCCACATAATCCCAGTCAGCATTCTCTCTCTCTCTCCCTTCCATGCACTCGGTCCATGTGAACCACCCTCACATTCACTCCCGGTCCACAGATCCCATACACCTAGTCCACAGCACAGTAACCTAGGGTGCACTATGCAACCCGACCCCACCAGTCAGCCTCTGAATCCTAATCTGTTTTGCTAGATCCACCCGGCTAGTACACACAGAATCCTATTTAGAGACTTTCCCTTTGTAGAAAAATTCCAGAAAAATTCCTAAAAATATCTTATATTCCCTAGAATATTTTGCCACCTTTTCCCAACCTCAGAAAAATATAATATTCCCAGGATAAATAGGAACCTATAAAGAAACTTAATTCTTTTTCTCTATACCATATACCACCACCCTTCTAGATTCTATTAATAGATTCTTTTCCCTGAAATTCCTATTTAATTCAATCCTATCTATTCATATCAAACCCAACTCTATTCGAGTTTATTTGACTCTTTATTTGGATTTTACTTGGTAGCATTTATTTTATTTTGCGATAGTTATTTATTCGTCGGTAATTTGCATAATATAGCTAGCGAGGAATTCGAGGAAGAGCCCAAGGACCTGGATTACGAGGAGGAGCACGAGGAAGAGTTTGAAGGCAAGTACTAACTTCCCTTGATCATTTTGATCCTATGATTTATAAACACATCCTATGAATGGCCTGTTTTAAATGCTTATATGATGCATGCTTATTTTATTATTTGAAATGTTGTGTTAGTTATAAACCTATTAGGATAGCAATCCTTGATATTGATGTCTGTTACCTTGATAAACCTAGGATGTTCCTTCATTATGCTATAATAATGCTGGATTATTGCCTTGATATTAGATTGCTTAGGGACTCGCTACAACTATTTAGTTGTTACACAATATTCATGACTTTTGGTGAAATGTGTGAAAATGTGTGCTTGGTGTGTGTGAGTAAATAAAATGGGAGGGTAATAATCCAACTAGTGTGTTGGGGTGAAGTGGGATATTTCAGGCAGGGGCGAGATGGTGATCGGTGATTAGTGATAGGTGGAAGATGCTCGCCTCGGCCGGTTAAGGACCGGTTCTTGTAACAATCAACCTAGTGAACCCCGTGCAACCAACAGATCCTGTTATGGGCAGGACTTGACCCTAACTTTCTGGTGCCTACCACTTGATCCCCTCGGAGGCAGTAGTGCAACGAGCAACCAGGAGCAGACACGATATCTTAATTGGTCGTTGTCCGACTTGGCCATTGGGCCATTGACTACTTATAGTCGCATTATAAGTCCCTGGGTCAGTAATGGCTCGTGGGTGGGATTGTAGGGACACTCGGGAAAAGTGGGTTCCGCTATGTTGCTCTCTTGCTAAGAGCGATGTAGTCTGTGGGTAAAGATGTACACCTCTGCAGAGTTAAAATCTATCCGGATAGCCGTGTCGCGGTCACAGACGCGCTATGGTTGAGTTCACAAAGATTAGTTTTACTTACTCCTTGAAGTGTGAGTGGGCAGTAGTTCGCCCGTATTTTGGAAGTGAGAGTCGGTACGGCCGTGCGCCCGAAGGCTCGCCTAAAATCTAGGAACTGGCGGGATTGACATATCTCCCCCAGGACCAACCTACTTAATCATGACAAACAAATTCTTATAAAGGTTTATGCTTTTGAAAAGGAACCCTGCATTAAAATAAGCTTTCTGCTAAAATATAAACCCTATAGCCTAACCTTTCATAAGCCTTATATGCATCTATGATCCCTTTGAGTAGTGTTAGGACTTGCTGAGTACGTTATGTACTCACCCTTGCTTTAATCATTCAGAAGAAGATGTTCCATATGAAGATGGTGGTGACGACGAGTAGTGTTCGCGTTATTCGCCCGAGTCGCCTGTAGTTGTTGGTCTCTCCGCTTTCCGCTTGTGTTGTTAGTTGTGGCCAGGCCTGCCGGCCACTCTGGTATTGTAATTTGAAGTCTTTATAAGACATTTGTGGTATTGTAATAATAATCGAAGTATGGACTTGGTATTATCTTTGTTTTGTGCGTATCACTACTGATCCAAGGATTGGTACAGTAAGCACAGTGGATTCCAGA
>JAAXCT010003444.1:0-34296 GCA_012490785.1 Eragrostis nindensis
TAATAATTTGACCCTTTGTTTTTCATGCAGTTAATTCTCGTTATCAACCATCAATCAAATTTGTCACTGGTGTTTAGCTTTTGTTTAGCCATGTCAACAAGAAATTGGTATTCTATCACCTCTGGTTCTTCATATCCTTTCTTTTGTTGATCGTCTACTCTTGTACCCCTTCTTCTTTTATTACATGCTATCTGAATAATATTCATCATTCAACTCATGGTAAAATTGTCTTTCATATCATGCATTTGGCTTCTTCCTAAAATTTCTCATTCCAATGTGTGCACAGAATCATCGACTCAAAATAATCATAAGGTTAAGACAGGAAACTTTCAGGAGTAGTAGTTAACATGAGCATGTAATCACACAACGGCGACAAAAGAACGACGCTTAGTTTATCCTCAAAGTAATGCAACAATATCCAAGTTAACTTGTGCCCATATCCACCGATTGGAGTGCGCGTGTTCATCTTCATGGGAAGGTTACAATGAGCGATCAATATTGGTATTCATCATACGAGCACTTTTCAGGACCTCTTATGATTGCCCTCTGATGCAAACGAACCTTCTAATCATTAAAGGAAGAGGCAAAGTATAGATTAAGGCAGAGTTATAAGTAATAATTGGATGAACATATATAACCTTGTTGCATGGCCCCAAAGGCACAGGTACCTTCACATGATTAGGTGGGCTCAGATAAATGATTGGCATGTGCCTTCCATTGCCTTTAGGTGCCCCTTCCTCTTGTAGTCTTGTTGGATCCGAGCTCTATTAAACACAAACATTTGATCGAGAAAGCTAGCTAATCATTTGATTCATTGCGCACACTAAATCATTTGATATCGGTCCTTTAACTGAAAATAAGATCTCTGCATGTATGTGAGGATCTTAGTCTGGAGATTGAGAGTGAGTTTTCTTTCTGATCGCGACAATTGGTGTGCAGCCTCCTCTCTTGCCTTACAGTTGGATGAGTAGACGCCTTCACCAAATTTGCTTTCTGGTAGGACTACTTGATAGTGATCTCAATTCCCCATATGGCTAGAACACTGAATGGTACAAAGATACCATATTATATTCTTTAAAAAAATGGGGAAAATTTTGGTGCAAATGCCCACTATTCAGTGCAACGGTGCAAACCGACTTTCGTGGCTGGCCGATGGCAATCCAACCTTCCAGAATTAGATGTGGTTTCCCCTGATTTCCGCTTAAACAGACTTTCAGAAAAAACCCCTTCTAAAATTCACTTGTTTCGCGGAAACATCCTTGCACGGGTCTTCTCCTTCCTCCGATCTAGTATTTCTTATCGTTCTTTCTTTCAACTGCACAGCAAACAAGATTGTCGGTCTACGATGCCGGGAATGGCCGGCTATAACAAGGACGACGGCCATGGAGGTAACCTCGTCTGGAACTGCCAGATCTGTGGCCACATACACGCGCCTGTCGTCCGCGCTCACATGCTCGCCAATGTCGTTCGCGCGGCTGCGTCTTCTCTGTCGGTTTTTGCTTCCGCGTCAATGCCGTTCGCGGACGCGCTGTCTCTGTCCGCGCGAGCATGCATGTCATGCAAAAGAGCTGGTTTACATGACAAATGAAGTTGAGCAAGACTTGTGTTTCCAAAGCTAGGACGCAGGCCTTGAGCCAACGACTCTGCAAGATGGTTTCGAGGAGGAGTAACTTACATAATTTTTATCGAGGGGATCGATTGAGTAAGGAGAAACTTTGAAGAAGAAGAGCATCGTTCGGGGGGGGGGGGGGGGGGGGGGGGGGGGGCTACGGGTGGCACAAACAGAAACTCAAGCTGCTACCATCTTCTATGGGTGCCGATCGCCTTGTTTGCACCATTGCACCGCATAGCCATTTGCACTAGATTTTCCCCTAAAAAATTATTACTAACTAATGCAAATATGGTTCACTTTACTAATTTGCGCAGCCACACCTAGTCGAGAGACCCCGCAGCCGCATGTTCTTCTGTCGAGACTTTGAGTAGCTCGTATAGTACTGGAAGCAGGAGAAATGAAATTTTTTTTCTTGCTTTCTTGCATGTGTGATGTGTCTACTAGAATTCCCTGGTAAACATTTATCAATTACATTAACCTTTCAAAATAAACTGCAATATTTAATCACTCCTTTCCGTAGCAGGAAAAAGTACATGGGTTGCAATTAGCAAACCTTTTTGAATGGAACGAGGTTAAAAATCATGAAAGCATCGCCATATGCAAAAACAACTGTCAAAAGCATGAACCAGATCAATGATCACGAACAGAGAAATACTAGAAATCAGGCGCGGCATTGCCGCGCTAGTCTTTCTTTTGACACAGGTGGGATGACCCCTCTGTGACATTGCAAATGAAACCATAATCTAGATCCATTGCGAGGTGACTGAAAATAGTACGGTAAATACATATTTGTAATACAACAGATATGTATCACACAAAAGGATTGTTCAGTGGCTTAGTAACACCTTTGATGGACTTTGAAGTAGCAGTAGGTTGTACAATGCCTTACATACGACATATGTATAATTGATGGTTACACTGAATTTAAAGTCTTATACAGGATTTGCTTAAATAAGCAGACTATAACTGCCAACTATTGCCATTGCATAATCTGAAAACTTGACGGAAGAAAGCTACGGTACATGATTTTTTGATTCGTTGTAAATACTGACTGAAACCAAGTTTTGGGTTTATTATGTGCATTGTGTACTACTTATCAATATCAAAGAATGAACTGTCAATAAGTAGGCACCAACTTTCTGTATCCATGGTGGAAGGCTTACATCTAAACTTTTCAAATATTGATTAGAAAAGGATTCTGACATTTTGATCTAAGTATCTGATTATACAAAACTCGAATCTGGCCGTGATCATTGTTTACCCATACTGTGCAGTCTAGAAAGGGGAGGTCTCCAAGTCTTGAGTGCCTGAAGAACATAGCTAATACTGATATGACAAAGGCATGAAGCTGCAGTCGAGTAGAGCACGATCTAGCCTCTAGAAATTATTTTTTTACTGATTGCCATGAAAAAAATGCCAATTTCAAGAAATATGGCTGTGCCATGGTAGGAAGGGCAGCACTAATCATGAAAATTTGACTTGTGGTGCAGGAGATCCTAGAACACGGCCTTGAGGAAGTAATTCTCAACATGGTTGTGAATCTGCACAAATATTCATTCTTGCTGTAAGACCTCAAAAGCATTTAACCAGAGACACGTATTGGCATTGAGATGCTCATCGAGTTTCTTTTAATCTTTTATTTTTCAGTTCTTTAGAATTAAACCAAGGACGTCTCCTCTGAATGGTTGCAGCTTATCCCGTCGCAGTGATCTTCTACATGTCACATTCTGTGAATAAACCATGCAAAATATAGAATAAATCACTTTTCTTTTCATCTTGATCAAAAGCAAACACTCCCAGGCAATGCGCTGAACATATGTAGTTTGCGTAGAAAACCACATTGACATTCCTTTCTAGCTACCATTGAGGTGAACGGATCACTTGACATCATGACACGGCTGTGAACTACGAGTACTAATCCACCGCAGGCGTAGAAAGCCAGTCCAAGTCTCTGTGAAAGCTCCTGCAGGGACATCGCTACGTTAAACAGAGGCACCAATTGCTTCA
Organism: Eragrostis nindensis; assembly: GCA_012490785.1. NCBI lineage: Eukaryota > Viridiplantae > Streptophyta > Magnoliopsida > Poales > Poaceae > Eragrostis > Eragrostis nindensis. Next base: position 3,620 of record JAAXCT010003444.1, read on the forward strand.
ACTGTGTAACAACTACCAAGGCTAAGCAAAATAGTTAAACAAATTATTGAGGCACAAAATAGTGTAACTTTGTCATACCTGAGCAGCCATGCAGTTCTCCACCATTGGCAGACCTGTAACTCTAAACAGTTTCACTTAAAATTGTTGTAGACTATATTACATTCAGAAGCCTTAAACACTACATACATTAGGGTACTTACTAATTGTGTAAGGCATTATTGTGATGGTCGTTAATTTTGCTGGCCTCAAAATGGTGTGCAGGTGGACCTGATGTTCTGATGTACCCTAACTCAGAAACTTTACGAGGCACATGTTCAAGAAAAAAAAATACAAAGACATGCACAACGACATACTTCAAGGCAAATTGTTTCTCGAGCTCAGAGTGCGGCAGCTCACAGTGGCTCCCTTGAAGTTCTTCCTGCGGGCAGCCAAGGGGCACTGCCGACGGCGCGCGGTAGCAGCGGCTTTGCACCGGGGAGATGCAAGGGCGACGGCTCCGGGGCACTCGAAGGAAGGCCTCACGCGCAGGCATGCGGAAGAGCACAGGGGCACACAGCTGGTACGAAGAAGATGGGACCTCCGCGTCCGTCTTGCATGGTCTGAGGGAACGAACTACGAAGGGTCGGTCAAGAAGACAGTCCTGCTAGAAGACAAAGGATTTACTATGTAGAAGACGGTCATTTACTATGTAGAAGATTTCCTCAATATCCAACAAAATGAAACAACATAACTCTTAGGATATAAGGCAAAAAATCCCACTAGATATCAGATCATTTCAAATCCAGTTCCACCATGACACATGCCAAAATATAGTTCCAGAAGTACTACCATATGACGTTACACATGAATTGGACACCTCAACGTAAAACAAAAATCCAACGGAACCACAGTTTTCCAACATTAGGCAAAGCAAAGTGCTAAAAGGATACTAGCCTAAGAGCAGAATACGCATGAGATAAAAATTACAGCTTGTCCTCGAACTCAGAGAGAGGAGTCATCTGCTCCTTCAATCCCTTCCTCTTGCGGATATCCAACACCAGCTGTGCCGCCTGCGAGCCCGCCTCCAAAGGATCAGAAGACATCATGTCCCAATGGTCAAAGACACACTGAGGGAACGCCTGGCCAGAGGTTGCAGCCCTGAGTGTGCTTGAGAACCCAAAGGACTCGATAACAGGGAGGTAGGCCTTGATGTTGTACAGTGGGGTACCAGGCCTCTGCATCTCCTCAAACACATGGCCTCTCTTCTGGTTCAGAACACCGTAAATGCCACCAAGAGCATTCTCAGGGGCTTGGATCTCCACAAGGTAGACAGGCTCCAGCAGCCTTGGCTTAGCGGTGAGTTGAGAAGCATAGATAACCCTCCTAGCAGTAGGGATAACCTGACCACCACCCCTGTGAATAGCATCAGCATGGAGAACAACATCACATACCTCAAAGCAAATGCCACGCATGTTCTCCTCAGCCAGTGCACCCTCCTTTGACGCCCACTGGAAGCCAGCCACAACGGAGTCCTTGATTTCATTAAGGTACTGCACTCCCTTACACATATCAACAACCATGTTTGGGCCAGTTGTCTCAGGACCGAAGCACCAGATTTTCTTGGCAAGATCCTTGTCCCACCCGAACTCCTCAGAAAGAATCTTGGAGCGCACCTTAGGATCATCACGAGGGCCAATGCGACCGTCATCGATGGCCTCAGCAAGTCCTTCCTCCAAGGGGCGAGCTTCCATGTAAAGACGGTTGTGCTTGTTGGGAGATTTGCTCATAACAGTTCGGCAGGACTTCTCGAGAACAGTCTCACGGAAGGACACAACAGGAGGGGAAACAATGATTTCAGCACCACCATGAAGTCTTCCTGCAGATCCTTCAAACAGATTTCAAGATGAAGCTCACCGGCTCCAGCAATAATGTGCTCACCAGACTCTTCAATAGTACAGAGAACCATAGGGTCTGACTTGGCCAACCGCTTCAAACCTTCAACAAGCTTTGGAAGATCAGAAGCAACCTTGCACTGGACAGCAACACGCACAACTGGGGACACAGAGAACTTCATTGCTCTGATTGGGCAGGCATCAACCTCCTTCTCGTTTGTCAGTGTAGCGTTCTTTGTAATGAACTGGTCCAGACCAACCATGGCAACAGTGTTACCACAAGGAACATCCTCCACAGACTCTTGTTTCTTTCCCATCCAGATAACGGTACGCTGCACACTCTTGACATATAGATCCTTCTTCTGGCCGGGGACATAGTTGGGACCCATGATCCGAACCTTCATACCAGTAGCAACCCTCCCTGAGAAGACACGCCCAAAGGCAAAGAACCTACCCTTGTCAGATGCGGGAATCATCTTGGAAACATACAGCATAAGAGGACCCTCTGGATCACAGTTTCTGATAGCTGTGGCATAAACATCATCAAGGGGCCCCTCGTACAAGTTCTCCACACGATACCTCTGTGCTGTTGCTGGAGAGGGAAGGTGGAATATCATCATCTCAAGAAGAGCAGTACTAGCTGGAAGCCAGGTTTGCATGACACGCTTCATCAGAGCCTTGCCCATCAGCTCCTTCTCATCAGACTTCATCGTTACGTTAAGCTTTTGCAGCATGGGCCACAGTTTATCCTTCTGGTCATTCATGCAGGTGTTGATGATTTGCTTGATTGGCTCATAGCAGAACTGAACAAATCCCCTCTTGCAAGTAGGGGAGCCAGTGTTCTTGGTGGTCCATTTCTTTGTGCTTGGGTCAAAGAAGTTCTCACCCCAAAGCCTCTCCATCATCTTGGTTTCATCAACTCCGAACTTGGATGCATACATCTTGGCAAAGTTTGTCAGGGTAAAGGCCCAGCCGTGCAGACCAGCAGAGAAAGCAACAGTTCCTTTCTCAGGGTACACTTGGACGTCACCAAGGAGCTTATCTTCATATGTCGCCATGATGACATTGGCATTTTCAATAACACGGGAGAAGGTCTGATAGGCTTCCTCACCGTCAACCTGAAGCTCGAGGAAGCACCTGTCCATCTTGTTCACTGTCAGGACAGGCCTAATCCTCTCACCAAGGGCTTGGCGCAGCACAGTTTCAGTTTGAACGCAGACACCCTCAATGCAGTCAACCACCACCAGAGCACCATCAGTGATCCGAAGAGCGGCCGTGACTTCAGAGGAAAAGTCAACGTGCCCAGGTGAATCGATAAGGTTGATCAAGTATTCATTCCCATCTCTCGAACCCTTGTACGTCTTCAGCGACTCATCAGTCATCTCATAGTAAAGAGAGATACCCGTGGATTTGATGGTGATACCACGTTCTGCTTCATCTGCACGAGTATCAGTCATGCGGACATCACCAGCAACTTCCTGGGCAATAATTCCAGCCGCTGCCACAAGAGAATCTGTCAACGTGGATTTGCCTGCAAAGAGAAAATAATACTGAAAGTTAGCACATAACATTTCCAAAACATGTTAACATACCATTAAACCACATTAAGCAAAATCATGAAGGAAAAATTATTTCAAAAAGTACCGGACCCAAAATACCAATACTCAAAAAACAGACATCATTATCCTTGAAGGATACCCAAAATATTAATACGATTGAATAAGGTAGCAAACGTTATTTCAAAAATCTGCTGGGACCGAGCTACCAATATTCAACAAGCTTAGAGGCAATAGTCAAGAGCACACTGTACAGATGAAAATTCTAGAACTAAAGCGTTGAAATAACTGTTGTATACAGATGCCAACTTATCGAGAGTACAGGTGCTTGTTTTACTAATCCTAGTATGACCCAATCACTTTAAGCCAATAATGAATAAGAAGCTGCAGTCCTAGTATACCCATTTGGCTATACGAATGTATCATCAATTCGTCATATTAAAGGAACAATATCAATCTAGTGCTTGTATAAGTTAGACTGCTACATGGACCGATGTTTCATAATATGGAAATATCAATGCTACGAGCAACACTAGAACACAGGCATTTCAAAAGATATAATAACATAGGCACCAGAGGAAAACAGAAGAATTAAATCGATCCAAACAGATTAGCAGTACTGAGTATATAGTACACAAATTAGCAACACAAATGTTACAAGCAAGGTCACAAACAATGAAACAAAGCAAGTAGGTTGCGCATGTGTAATAAACCATCAATTGAGTTAGTTGATTGCTCTTCTGGGACATACCATGGTCAACATGGGCAATGACAGACATGTTACGGATGTTGTTCTTTTTGTCCATAATGCGCCGCAGCTCTTCTGCTGTGAACTTCACCATCTTGACTTCCTTTGAATATCACGCTGCAAATTCAATTTCCTGATTCACGACAAGGAAGTCTAGTTACAACTCAACCAACAAAACAAACAATGTAAACAAAACTAGACCAAAGAACATCACTGGAAACGGAGCAGGAATTGGATCAAGTCATCAAGCAGTAATGGAAATTATTAAGCATGGATTACAAGATGAGCTTCCAGTTGCCTCTAAAACAAGGATGAGCTTCCACGAACAAAACTTGGTTGCAACACTCAAAATCAGGCTGCTACCTAACTGAAAGGCCACAAGTCCATAACACAACCTACTCATTCGAAACAAAAAGACCACAGGCCCAGAGGTACACGACACCTCGCAGAATCAATAGATCTACATAACCAAGGCTTCTGCGGTGACCTAATGAGCAAAAACTATTTACCGGCATGGAACGCAAGAGATGAACGCAACAAAAATATCTAAATATTCGTAGTGAAATTTTATATCTGAAACACTAAAAGCGTGAAGAGTGAAGTTTTATATCTGAAAAACTAAAAGCGTGAGAAAGGAATCTAGAAGACGTATAACGCTCGTACGAACGCAACAGATTACAACTAATCTACCTACAAATTTCACTAAATCGCCCTCTAGGCTTGAACCCGTGCGATCAAATCAATCGGCAACACCTCACGCTACGAAACGGAGATCAGACGAGAGCAGATTCGACTAGAACCACTGGCCTAGCAATCACGGAAGTATCAGCAGCAGCTCCTCATACATAAACCCGGACATGAATCGAAGCGACGAAGGAGAGGGGGTAGAAGGGGTCGCTCACCTTGGATTGGGGGGGGATCCGCCTCCCGATCCGGGGAGGGCAGCGAGATGAGACGAAGGGAGGAGACGGGAGGAGTGGAGTGGAGGCGGCGGCGCAGGAGGAGTACTTGAACCCTACCCATTCCATGCCGTGGTTATACGTGGTGGAGCGCTTGTGGGCCGGCTTCCGGACGCGCGTCCGTCCTGGGCCGTTACGTGACTCGCAAGCAACCTGCTTGGAAATCTCATCATTTCAGTTTCTGGTTATTCTTTTTTTAGCATGGTAATTTAATTTTCGGAAAGCTTTGTTGATATTTTTTTGTATGGTAAATTATTTCCCAAAATTTTATACTACTAATTAACTTTGTATAAAAAAATGGATTTTCTGACCTTACGTTACCTGGGCTGAATGTAGGAGCAAACAGCAGGCCACATAGTTCAAAAGAAATAGGTTGAGATCACAATGCTTTGCTTGGGATATCGCGGGGTAGACGAAGCGGAAGCGATAATGTCGTCTTAAGTTACGCCTCAATCGGTAAAAAATATCTCAAACATCAACTCGTCCTAGTTTGCTCACAAACTTGAACGTCATCGATATTTCACCGCCTCTATATGGGACCACAATAATGTAGTTTTGATCTCATCGATAGTACAGGTTACAGTCAGCTGCCACAAGGTGATGGGTATCATAATCTGGAACAAGCCATACGGCCGACGGATTGTTCGTTACAAGCATTAGTACCTGGCTAAAATTTTTTTTTCAGTTATTGATTTGCCTGAATTTTTTTGGAGGGGAAGTCTTTTTTTTTAGAGCGGAATGATTTGACTGAATTTGTTTTCAAACATAGGAGTATCCATGCTGTAGAGTTTGTAGACCATGCGAGGTCGCTACTTGAACCAAAGAACTGCTTTATCGGACAGGAAGGAGTGCACTGAGGAAAGGAACAACACAAATTACCATCACACACGTATCACACTCTTACATTCTTATATAGTGACTCACCGGCTCACCATCAAAATGCGACACCTCACACGCACGCAAATTTTTCTCACCAACACACGCTCATTCACACTGTGAACTGGCCATTATTCTAGCTGAAAATTCAACACCAACAACACACACAAGACTCTGAGGAGATGGAGCACACGCGGTGACTGCTAAGGACAGCAGGCCAGTGAGTAACAATAGCCCCCTCCTCCTCCAAACACGCGGTATTTAGATGGAGAGAGGGAGACCTGGAAGAAAGGCTTAGCCTTCCCTTGCCGATAAGACTTGCCTTCTTTCTTCTGTACTGCCGAAGCACCCCTGCTCACACGCCAACCCCCGGAGGATGGCATGGCAAGCATGCTTCTTCACTGGCGCTCACGCCGCTGGCAGTGTTGCCAGTGCTGCGCTCACAACACTTTCTTCTTCTTCTTCTTCTTCACGCCCCTTCTTCCTCTTCCTCGACATCGTCCGCCAGGAGTGCTCTGCTAAACTCGTTATTAGAAGTTAGAACATTGATCCGGCCATGGCAACCATCCTGCTTATATAGGCATCCTTGCAGCTAGCTGCTGGATCAGTGAAGCGTATGCGAGCGATTGGCCTCAAGGGATTGTTAATTGGCTGCGCTATGGCTTCTCGCATATCTGCACCCACTTATCTTTAAGCCACTGGATTCTCATGCTTTTGATGCTTTTTATGGGTGGCCATTAAGGTGCTAACACTTTGTTAAGCCTAATACGAGGGTGATAGGGGTCCAATGAGAGGTCTTTTTATGGCAAGTGGATGATCCTTTGAGGTACTATCAGTGGACACCTGTCGACGACTAACAGCGACAACTCTGCCAATAACTTCAAGGTGCAGGTCAGAAATTATTCTCACCTGGTCGTACAAGTAAATGATTTTCTGATTGCAACTGCTGCCACAAAAATTCTGTTCGAAACCAGCATGCTTGCTACTGCGGTATTGCCCCCAGCTGATTTTATTCATGGCTATGTGCCAAGAAAATAGTAGAGAGAAATAAGTTCTTACACTTTTGTATGAAAACGTGATTTACTACTCCATCTGCTGAAAAGTTTGCTTTGAGTCTTGCAGTTAAGTTTTCATGGAATCTCTTTGAACTCGCTGAAAATTCCAACCAGAAGGGGCGAATGGTGAACCGAAGGCGACTGGCCGAGTTGCGGCACTAGAAGATTCAGACATTCTTGCCCCCCATGACCACGAAGAATAAGAGTGGAAGGAGAAGACTCCCGTATGAGTCTTCTGCACGCTTCATGCATCGAAGTGCTGGACAGCAAAGCAAAGCTTAAAGAGTTGCACGCTTTTGGAAAGCGCCATGCATGAGCACGTCCCTGGAGGAGACCCATCCCCTCAAAAAGGAAACAACAAATCGCGCCGGAATCTGAGTTATTTAAGGATCACCAGGCCTGCAAATGGGTTATCCATCACCACCACCATCCAATGCCGAATGCGGTGCGTGCTGAAATAGCAGAGATGTCGTCTTCCAGACATCAGACGGGTTCATAGACAGTATTATCAGCGTCTGAGCTTACACCCAACTCTGTCCGAATGGAAAGCGAGGCTTTACAGTTTCCACTGGCCGGGGGTTGATTGATGTGCTTGTCCTAAGTAATGATCTTATCGCCTCCTAATTGCCTTCAACTTGCACAAATGGAGATCATTATGACTACTTTCTCGTGCTTCTGCCTGCCTTTTTCTACAGGGGATATGGTAATTTATGCTGCAGGAGGAGTGATGGACAGGTCATGGTGCGAAGATAAGGGTTGATGAGTGTGACATTCGAAGTGGTTTGTTGGTTATGATCGACTTCTGCTTTATTTTCGTCAAAAGTATGGAAAATTAATGAACAGTGTCTGCTTCTTTCTCAAGAAATGAAAAGGACCTGTTTTTGTCCAAGTGATTGAGCCTAGGTATTGATGGATTAATTTGATTCTGACTTAATCAAACTCAGGTTGACCCGTAACAGTTATAAGGGAACTTAACTAGATTCTGTTTTGTTATGTTGTTTTCTTTTATTTTTAGAAAGAATAGTTTTGATTTTTCAGAAGATGGAAAAAAGTGGTTAAAGAACGCACACTTTGGTTTTCAGATGAAATTACTAAATTGCTTGGATAAGTTTTGACCAATTTGAAAAGAAACAAACAACTGTGTTTTTATTTTCTGAACATAACTGTGTGTGTTATAATCGACTGCCCCTCTGTGAACTTAAAAATAGAACAGTTTTGTGACAACTAGATGTTCTAGTCTAGTCAGTCCAACTATTATCTCACTGTCCAGTCACAAAAAAAATAACAGGAACCAAAACCAGAACCATACTAGTCGAATTACAAGTTTTGAGCCCTATAGGATCAGAATAGGTGCTTCACAACAGTGACATTGATCGTTCAGATATTCAGCCAGAAGTTGGGAACAGAGGATACGGAACCAATTCCGAAATTTCCTTGTGTTTTGCCATGGTTGCGTTTGCCACTTAACCATTCTTCTGTATCTAATCAGCGAATGCTCATGTCCTCAGCATGGAAGGGCATTCTCATATCAGTTTAAATGAAAAAAGAGTTGAAGAAGGCTTTCCGCCACATCACAAAAGTTTTCTTTCTCCCCACCAAGTTCTGAGAAACATGTTGAACGCAAATTCTTACTCAGTGCGGATCCAAACAGAACCGGCTTCCGTAATTAAGGCAGATGGTGTTGGGGATTCAAGATCCAAGGGAACGTACTACTTCTTCCTTTCTTAAATTGATGTAGCCGTTGACTTTTCGAGTTACGTTTGACCAATCGTCTTATTCAAAAAAATTTAAAATTATCATATATTTTTTTATAATTTGTTTTATCACTAAAGAAAATTTAAGCTTAACTTATAAGTTTTTAAATTTGAACTAATATTTTGAATAAGATGAACGGTTAAATTGTAACTCAAAAAATCAATGGAGACATCAATTTAAGAACGGAGGTAGTAACTAAAACTATCTGGATTCAGTTTTTGTGATGCTGACTTGCCAAGAACATGCCTACTTTTTTTTTTTTTGAGGAACGCCAAGAACATGCCTACTTTTTTTTTTTTGAGGGAAAGAAAAAATTTGAGCAGCGGTTACTGAATCACAGGTTACTGAATCACAGGTCAAATTTGAGGGAAAGAACATGCCTACTGCTTGCGGTTACTGAATCACAGGTCAAATTTGAGCAGCGGTTACTTCTCGTTCGTTAATCTCAGAACCAAAGCTGACCATATCCGGATGGGCCCATATAAGCAGTCCAGACGGAGTTGTTAAACGAATTTTTTTATTTTTAATCGATTTTTTATTATATTTTTATTAATAGTCGCACGTTTTAGAAATTTGCAAGACTAGTCGCCCAATCGCCCGTCTATAGGGCGATAAGGCCTTATCGCCCGGCCGATGGGCGAGAAGAAGCTCGATGGGGCCTTGTCGCACTGTCGAAGGGCGACAGGACTCTTGTCGCCCTGCTCCTGGGCGACAGGTACTGTAGCGACTCTTGTCGCCCAACAGTGGGGCGACAGGTTACTGTAGCGATTTTTTATTTTTCGAATTTTTCTGCATTAACAGTTAAGCCTCCTAAAGACTAAATTAAAAATACTTTTACATATCTAAAGACAATGGTGATTTTAATGGTGGTGAATAATATGTTGATGCAACTATTTTAACACAGAACAGCCCAAAAGTTGCTGGTAGTTTTAATTCTACCATTCTTGATCGTAGGTGCAAATTTAGACTTATTTTTATGCATTTGTTGCTCTTATTTTCCTTTTTAAAAGACTACTAAAATGATAATTGTGGTCATACTTAGCTTGTTGAGCCGTACCGAGCTAGCTCGTGAGTATAGCGAGTCGAGCCGAGCTACAATTTTAGCTTGTTAGTGTTAATGAACCTAGCCGATCTAGCTCATTAGTCTAACGATCTAAAGCGAGCCGAGCCGAGTTGAGTCGAGCCGGCTCGACAGCCACCCCTATGCATATGCCCCTGCCCTGCACACCACGGTTTGACTAGTGGCCACTAAAAGGTCAAAGGGCTTGATAGTCTGACGACCGTGCCATGAAGCAAGATCAGAAGAAAGCTTCAGATGGGGGCAGCAGACCAAACAATAAACACATCTAAAGACAATGGTGATTTTAATGGTATATAATTTAAAATCTGATTTCAAAATCTGACTCCTCTTAACTCAAACTGAAACTATGGTCATTTTAAATTATGGTCATTTGTACTTTGAGTTCAAATTCACATTCAAATTTGAATTAAATTGAAATAATTCAAATATTTTATATGGAACCTAACAGTAAAAAAATTATATTGGTACTACTAAGGATGCAATGAATTTAGCTAATTTTTTCTTAATTTTTAGAGAAGATTAAGATGGTCTAAAAATTCAATTAGCGCTTAACAGCTAGCCTGATTCAGGGATTTTTAGTTTAAAACTACCAGCAACTTTTGGGCTTTAAAATGGTTGCATCAACATATTATTCACCACCATTAAAATCACCATTGTCTTTAGATGTGTAAAAGTATTTTTAATTTAGTCTTTGGGAGGCTTAACTGTTAATGCAGAAAAATTCGAAAAATAAAAAATCGCTACAGTAACCTGTCGCCCCACTGTTTGGCGACAAGAGTCGCTACAGTAACCTGTCACCCAGCTGCTGGGCGACTAGAGTCCTGTCGCCCTTCCGGAGTGCGCCAAGGCCCCATCGCGCTTCTTCTCGCCCGTTGGCTGGGCGATAAGGCCTTATCGCCATATAGACGGGCGATTGGGCGACTAGTCTTGCAAATTTCTAAAACGTGCGACTATTAATAAAAATATAATAAAAAAATCGATTAAAAATAAAAAAAATTCGTTGTTAAACGGCCTACCAGGCTGGTTCAACGCTATCGACGGCCCACGATCGAGCCCAGGCGCACCATCAGCCCGCCGTGCACACTGCAAACCACGCGCGGATCGTCCCGGGCTCGCGCTAGCTTCGAACCCGGCGAGAAAGGCGCACGCGCGCCACGGCGTACTTCCCGGAGGACCACACTCCGCGCCGGAGGACTTCGAGGCCGGCCGGGCAGCGAGGCGGTACGATGGGGTGCGTCGTCGCCACGCGGGGCAGCTGCCGGACCTGGCCGCCAGCGTCCCCGGCGAGGACGTCCTCGTCGACCTCGTGTGTACGACGACATCGGCTGTATGCGAACACCAATCCATGTATCCTCTCGTTTTGCCTTCGTGCATCATTTGTTTGAACCCGTGAACAATACGAGCTGGTTGGTCCTAGGCCCGTTTGCTTTCCAGCCACCGTTTTGCTTCCCGGCCACCGTCCGCCACGCCGCAATTACGGCGGCGCCGCAGCTGTTCCACTGATTTTTCAGCGCCACGCTCGCCACCAGCAAATCGACAAAGAAAATGAGTAAATGGTGTGGCTGCCGAGGCCTGCATGGCAACCAAGCACGGCTGCCGATGACTAACTTTTGTCGTGGTAACTTGTGGCGTCAAACCAAGCATGCCCTACGTACCATGAGAAACATTCTGTTCTTGGTATTTAATTTTGTGTGTCTAAATTAGCCCGTGCTGCTGATGAGGAAGTTGTGGAGTAGAGTAATTCGAATTAATATCTAAAATTGCATGTTCATGGAAATGCAAGGGAAGCAGAGAGATAAGGGAGAGGAGGATCATAGTAAATATAGTTGTTAAAATTTGTAAAATACACGTTGTTGAAGAAAATGGAAGGAGGAGTGACCGTGCTGAGGGGGGCGATGCAGAGAGAGAGAGAGAGAGAGAGAGAGAGAGAGAGAGAGAGAGGGATATGAAGGCAAGATGGGGGCCATGCGCCCCTCTCCCTCACCCCAAGTGCTCTAAAAAGTTATTCTACCCTCCTAGACAATGAACCTCTAAGCCTTTTCTACATAGTTGTTGCGACTGGAACACTAATGGTGATGAAATTGCCAGTGTCGTCTTAGGCCATCATTGTGCATACATGGGCTAATCAAGGCCTGCTGCTACCAAAGCATCTCAGCCACGCAATATTGATCGGCAACACTTGTTGGGTACAAGAATCTCATCCCGATTCATTGTTTTCGCGAGTATGACATATTATACAAAGAAAATATGTAGTGAAGACAAACAAACTATTGCAAATGCGAAATGGCTTGTAGCCTAGTGGTGGTTACAAGAGCCTCAGTAGCATCTGAGGTCCTGGGTTCGACTCCCCGTGGGAATGAATTTTCTAGGATTTAATTAACAACGTTGTGCGTTCAGCGGGAGGCGACGTGGCCGTCGACAGCGAGGCGCCAGTGGTGACTTCGTCAATCTGGAGGATTTGCCGGCTCAGTCTTCAAAAATGCTCATAGGGGTAGGGTTTGCGTATGTGCGTTCATATTCATAGGGGTGAGTGTGCGTGCATTGTGAGTGTCTGAGTTGTACTGTGTAATCTTAAAAAAAAACCTATTTCAAATATGTAAAGAGCCTCAAAAGAAATATGGACAAACTTTAGAAAATCCTTTGAAAACCTCATGTGTAGCAATACTAGAAAATGGAAATCAAGTGATTGCCCCAAAATCTTGTGGACTGCTATATATAAAAATCATAACCAAAATTGATTCATTTGCAGCTAAGGTGGAATGACTTATCTTTTTTTAGGTTAGCACTACCATCACCAAATATTACGAGAAAATACTTTTTTTTTAGAATCTTATGAGAAAATACTTAAAAGTTATGATGCAAAGCTGAAGTTCAGAAATTAGGAAACCATAGTTGAGGTCATCTCTAGGCCCAAGTGGCCTAGAAGCCCAAGCTCCAAAACGCCGAGTCGTAAATTCGAAAAAAAAAAGAAGATAAAACTCACGTCTCCTAGCAATGGACCACGCACCATCCCGAACGACCAATCTTTGTGCCGCCGCAGGGCACGTCCGGGGTTACTAGCCACCGCTCCCATCCCTCATTCGTCACCTGGTTGCACTCCACTTGTTTCTTTTCTCATCACAAAATTTCTTAAAATGTCGAAATCACATCACATTGTTGCATGCTTAGTTTGATGGACTTTCGCTATTTTTTAAAAAAAATCGCATGGCGTTACTACTTTAACCCCATCTTTGTCAGCTCATCTTCTAATTAAAACACCGTCTCGTCGCAACCACGCAATGTGTTTCATCCGATGGAAATTAACTTACAGATATAGTTTGCTCGACGCTTATGGACTGAACAATATGTAGTTTGCTCGGATGCCGCGGTGCGGGCAGCAACCGGCAACACATGCATGCTTTTGGCGAAGGCCTCGATTGAATCCCACATTTGTTAAGGGCATCATGCTCTTCATGAGTTCCGTGGAGTTCGGCCTATACGTGGGACACGCACTCGTGTGACCGTGATGAATCAATGGACTCTTTCATGTTTTGCACTACCATTTTTCAGCTGAAAATTAAAGGGCCTGTACGTTTTTCAATCCTTAGCCCGCAAAGAAGAAGCCCAAGTACACGGAAGAAGACACGCTCGGCAGCCCGGTCTGTGAAGAATTCGTCGTGGTACCAACCAACCAAGACGACAAATATGCGCATCTCACGTCCGGCTAGCTACCGACGACGGGAGCAGTAAGATATTGACAGCACACGACGCGATTGTACTTGCCTCTCCATCCTTCCATGGTGTGCCGAGATACGAGTTCCATCGGGCGATCGCGCACGGTCGAAAAGTGGCGCGACAGGGAGCAGGCAGTGCGCGGACAGGTCACATCCCCAGAGATCAGATCAAAAGCACGCAGCACGCAGCGTGATCAGGAGAGAGATCGATCACACGACCAAGCTGCTGCTCGATCGCAAGCCTCCAAAGAGAGTGTCACTTCTCGATCGATCGGTTCCCACTTTCCCGTGTTCCACTCTATTCGATTCTTGTTGACATGATCGGCTCATTGGCTCATCTAGCTGATACGTCAGGCCGGGAGGATGCAGCAACTGGCTGACTGGCTGTGGTTCGTTTCATCAGACAAACTCACAGTCAGTAGCAACGGAACGGGCCGGGGAGCTATAGCTAATCAGCCTGTTCGGCTGCTTGATTCGCAGTCAGCTTCTTTGCAGCAGCTACAGTGTTTCAATTATTTCTTCAGCAGTTGCTACAGTGTTCGCAGTTATTTCTTCAACAGCCGTTACAGTGCTATCAGCCTGTCGAACAGGGCCAATAGCCATGCGAAACTCGTCGCTGTCCTACGCCACTCTCGGCAGTCGACACGTACAGTGGCCGAAAGTCAGGCGCTCGAGTGTTGCTGTCTTGTGACTGCCTCCTCCTTCCTTTTGAGCCACTATATGCGTATATACTTACTGTACTTTTAGGCCCCGTTTGGAACGCAGGAATTTCACAGGAATTTTGCAGGAATTTCACATGAAACAGTTCAATTCCCGCAGGAATGGAAAAGAAATCCTCCATTCCAAACGGGGCCTTACAGTAACCGTGCAACAGACGGAAATGACCAGCCAGAGACATGCTCCATTATTTGGCGGGTTCCTCGGACAGGGATCCATGAACGCATGCACTCCGTGAAAACAGGAGCCAGAGAGTGTAAAACGCGCCATATCTAATCCACGGAAGATTAGCACCTACCAATCCCAGGATCACACGGAACTAGCTAAAACGTTGGAATGTTCACAGCCGTAATCAGAATGGAAAAAGACCATCTATGTCAGTTCGATCGCCACTCGCTCGTTCATTCTGCATTACTATTCGTGGAGAGAGATGGGAGAGAAGTAAGCTGAACGCTGCATCTGCCTGGCAGTTGGTTTCGCGTCGTCCGGCACCCCCGCACGCTCGTGCAGGAGTAGAAAAATATCAGACCGCCAGCGGCTAGCCGGCCTTCCTTTTGTCCGCATGTCAGCATCCGTCGGGTCAGGCCCGCCTTGTGGCGTGCCAACTGCCATGCATGATAAATAGAGCTAGATGCCAAACCTTTTTTTTTCTTCGAGAGTGAGCTAGCTGCCAAACTAGCATTCCACAACTGTGGTGCGTCTTCTACGAGTCCTATGTCCATAATTTTCAGCCTTCTAGAATTAATTATCGGTGTCACATAAATAACATTGATTGCTATAACCAAAATTTTAGTTTTTATTTAAACTTTTTATGATATTTCAGAATTATCAGAGCTAAATTTCATAAGTAACCCTTTTGTCA
Organism: Eragrostis nindensis; assembly: GCA_012490785.1. Classification (NCBI taxonomy): domain Eukaryota; kingdom Viridiplantae; phylum Streptophyta; class Magnoliopsida; order Poales; family Poaceae; genus Eragrostis; species Eragrostis nindensis. The sequence continues at coordinate 18,813 of JAAXCT010003444.1, forward strand.
TGCGAAGCAGTTTAACCCGTTTGTCATGCGAAGCAGTTCATCACGGTGCTTCACGTGGGCAACTGGGCATGTATACGAGCCACACTGTACCTATGATCACGACGAGTGATGTGAACTAGGGTTTCCGATCTTCCGAAAGGTTCTGATAACTCTCGATTTGGTGGAAACTTGACACACGTCGATCCGGCTTCAGAACAACACGTTCTAAACCCCGCAATCGCAGCACCACGTCTCCTCAGGTTATCGACCGGCGGTGCACGGTCGACCTCGCCAAGAAGGCTTATCCTTGCCTGCGAATCGAAGAACACAAGCAAGAACACAGTAGATTGCAACCAAAATTGTTGAAAACTGAATTAAGCTCACGAGTTGGGGTCTCACATACCGATGAACGGCGAAACTGTTCTTGACAGAATAATCTAAGCAAAACCCAACCCTAACTTGGGCGGCGGCTACTGTAGATATAGACTTTAGGGGCGTGCAAGACCCCCTGGACGCGCCACTAATGGGCTCCAACACGATACAAAGCCCAAAGGCCAAATTACGGTGGCGCAGCACCGGGACAGATTCTGGACGTCAACTTGTTTCGACGATTCCCGATGACTTTGGACGAATTTTGACATGAGACCGGCGCCATTGGAAAGGTTATCAAATTATCTTTCCATGCATATGAAGAACGTACAAAACTGAGCCCGTATGCGACCTGGGCGACCGTTTTAGTGCAGACTGCTCCTGAACTCCGAAACCGATCCGAAGTTGACTTCAATTGGGACTCCAACTTGGTTTGGACGCCCTTACTGTCCCTCCACACCTCGAAGCTCCTCTCCAATCATCTCCTGACCCTCTCCATGGTTCCTAAGCACAATATAATCATTAGGTATCAATCTATCCTCAAGTTCATATAAATGAGTGCTTAGGAACGAGCTCACCTCTAGATTCAGCTGTCGTGCGCGAGCTCTAGTTATTGGACCTTGTATATCCAGCGGAGGTGTGACATGTGTATCCGAAAGAGTGATGTCCTCATCATCCTCCCCCTCTTGAATTGGAGTCGTCCTCGACTCAAGCTCATCTTCTTCTCCCAAGTAAGGTGTCAAATCTGAAATATTGAAAGTAGGACTAACCCCGAACTCGAGAGGCAACTCAAGTTTATATGCATTATCATTAATCTTTTCAAGTATTTTGAAAGGACCATCAGCTCTAGGCATTAACTTAGACTTTCTCAAATCTGGAAATCTATCCTTTCGCAAGTGCAACCATACTAAATCACCCCCCCGTTCAAGCTTAACTTCGCGCCTACCTTTACTACCAGCAATTCTATATTTTTCAGTCATCTTTCAATGTTATACTTGGTTGTCTCATGCATTTTCAAGATAAAATCAGCACGCTCTTTAGCATCATTATTTATCCTCTCACTATAGGCAAAGGTAGAATATCAATTGGAGCACGATGATTGAAACCATACACTACCTGAAAAGGACTTACCTTGGTGGTAGAATGTGTTTGCCCGATTATATGCAAACTCCACATGAGGCAAACATTCTTCCCACATCTTCAAATTTTTCTTCAAAACAGCTCGCAGCATGGTCCCCAAAGTGCGGTTCACCACCTCTGTTTGTCCATGAGTTTGTGGATGATATGTGGTAGAAAATAACAATTTTGTACCCAACTTGTTCCACAAAGTACGCCAAAAGTGACTCAAGAACTTAGCATCACGATCTGAAACAATAGTAGAAGGCATACCATGCAAACGAACAATCTCTTTGAAAAAGAGGTCAGCAATATGAATAGCATCATCAGTCTTATGACATGGTATAAAATGCGCCATCTTGGAAAAACGATCCACCACAACAAAAATGCTATATACCTCCCCCTCTTAGTCCTAGGCAATCCCAAAACAAAGTCCATAGAAATATCTGCCCAAGGAATAGAAGGAACAGGAAGAGGCATATATAAACCATGTGGATTCAAGCGAGACTTAGCTTTTTGACATGTGGTGCAGCGAGCCACAAAACGCTCCACATCTTTCCTCAACTTTGGCCAAAAGAAATGAGTGGCCAAAACATCCGCTGTCTTTTTGGCACCAAAATGCCCCATCAATCCTCCTCCATGCGCTTCCTGCAACAACAATAGACGAACGGAACCAATTGGAATGCATAGGCGGTTAGCTCGAAACAAAAACCCATCATTCAGCACAAATTTGTTCCATGCCCGCCCTTCTTTACAATTCAACAACACCTCTCTAAAATCAGGATCAAGCGCATATTGTTCTTTAATTGATTCAAGGCCAAAAATCCGACAATCAAGTTGAGACAGCAAAGTATATCGTCTAGACAAAACATCAGCAATCACATTATCCTTCCCTTTTTTATGTTTAACAATATAAGGAAAAGTCTCAATAAATTCAACCCATTTAGCATGTCTACGGTTCAGATTATTTTGAGAACGAAGATACTTAAGGGCCTCATGATCAGAATGAATAACAAATTCTTTAGGCCACAAATAATGACGCAACGTCTGTAAAAACGTACAAGTGCATACAATTCTTTATCATACGTGGAGTAATTCAGAACAGGACCAGTTATTTTTCTCACTAAGTATGCAACGGGTCTACCATCTTGCATCAAAACACCACCAATGCAATTCCACTAGCATCGCATTCTAGTTCAAAAGTCTTACCAAAGTTTGGAAGTTGCAGCAACGGTGCGTTGTAAGCTTGTCCTTCAAAGTGCCGAAGGACTCCTCCTGTGTCGTTTCCCAATGAAACACCCACACCCTTCTTCGTCAACTCATGCAGCGGTGCAGCAATGGTACTAAAATTCTTGACGAGCCGGCGATAAAAACCTGCAAGACCGAGAAAAACTCCTCACCTGTGTGATAGACTGAGGAACTGGCCAGCTAGCAATTGCTTCAATCTTCGACTCATCCACCTCAATGCCCTGCGGAGTAACAACATAGCTAAGAAAAGAGACACGATCCGTGCAAAAGGTGCACTTATCAAGGTTACCAAATAAACGTGCAGCTCGTAAAGCATTAAAAAACAGCACGTAAATGATCCATATGTTCATCCAAGATTTGCTGTAAATCAAGATATGATCAAAATAAACCACCACAAACCGACCAATAAAAGCTCTTAAAACCTCATTCATTAAACGCATGAAAGTGCTAGGTGCATTAGTCAAACCAAAAGGCATTACTAACCAACAAACTGAATTTAGTTTTGAAAGCCGTTTTCCATTCATCTCCAGGTTTCATTCTAATTTGATGGTAACCACTACGCAAATCAATCTTTGTGAAAATTATAGAACCACACAACTCATCAAGCATATTTTCTAACCTAAGAATAGGATGACGATAACGAATAGTAATATTATTGATGGCTCTACAATCAACACACATACGCCAAGTACCATCTTTCTTAGGACCAAAAGTACAGGAACAGCACAAGGGCTAAGGCTTTCACGTACATACCCACGATCCAAAAGTTCTTGGACTTGTCGCTGAATTTCCTTAGTCTCCTCCGGATTGGTCCTGTAAGCAGCGCGGTTGGGTAATGTTGCACCCGAATCAAATCAATTTGATGCTCGATCCCTCTCATAGGTGGCAATCCCGGGGGTATCTCTGCTGGAAAAATGTCCTCATACTCCTGCAAAAGGTTAGTAACAGCAGGGGGCAACGAGCTAGAAATATCATCAATTGAAAATAAAGCCCAGGTGGGTTTGGACGAAAGCCCGACACACCGATCCGGATTCCCCGAATCCCGCAATCTTAGCACCGACACATGAAAGCCCGACACACCGATTCGGATTCCCCGAATCCTGCAATCTTAGCACCGCAACTCCAGTGCCCCCACTCGGGGAAAGGCCCAATCGCCATAAAAGACTAGTCTGACAGGGGAAGGGTGGCTCTCCCTTTTAAGGTGGCTTCCTCCTCCCAAGCTAAGCAAGGTGGGATTATTCAGAGGCTCACACGGTCGCCGCCCGACTACAACTAAGCCACTAGGGCTCTTTTTTTGTTGCGTCTTTGCCAGCGGGTAATAGTGGAGGATGTCCTCATCATTCTCACCCCCTTAAACAAGGGCCCAGCTCTGATACCACTTGATGTGAACTAGGGTTCCCGATCTTCCGAAAGGTTCTGATAACTCTCGATTTGGTGGAAACTTGACACACGTCGATCCGGCTTCAGAACACACGTTCTAAACCCCGCAATCGCAGCACACCACGTCTCCTCAGGTTATCGACCGCGGTGCACGGTCGACCTCCCAAGAAGGGCTTATCCTTGCCTGCGAATCGAAGAACACAAGCAAGAACACAGTAGATTGCAACCAAAATTGCTGAAAACTGAATTAAGCTCACGAGTTGGGGTCTCACAAACCGATGAACGGCGAAACTGTTCTTGACAGAATAATCTAAGCAAAACCCAACCCTAACTTGGGCGGCGGCTACTGTAGATATAGACCTTAGGGGCGTGCAAGACCCCTGGACGCGCCACTAATGGGCTCCAACACGATACAAAGCCCAAAGGCCAAATTACGGTGGCGCAGCACCGGGACAGATTCTGGACGTCAACTTGTTTCGACGATTCCTGATGACTCTGGACGAATTTTGACATGAGACCGGCGCCATTGGAAAGGTTATCAAATTATCTTTCCATGCATATGAAGAACGTCCAAAACCGAGCCCGTATGCGACCTGGGCGACCGTTTTAGTGCAGACTGCTCCTGAACTGCGAAACCGATCCGAAGTTGACTTCAATTGGGACTCCAACTTGGTTTGGACGCCCTTGCTGTCCCCCACACCTCGAAGCTCCTCTCCAATCATCTCCTGACCCTCTCCATGGTTCCTAAGCACAATATAATCATTAGTAGCAATCTATCCTCAAGTTCATATAATGAGTGCTTAGGAACGAGCTCACCTCTAGATTCAGCTGTCGTGCGCGAGCTCTAGTTATTGGAACCTTGTATATCCAGCGGAGGTTGTGACATGGTGTATCCGAAGAGTGATGTCCTCATCAACGAGCCCAGCTTTCCAACGTACTACTCCCTCCGTTCAGAATTATATGACGCTTTGGCTCTCGGCACGAAGATTAAGGAGAAGTGAAAAAAGTGGGTGCACATAAAACAAGAAGAAGAGAGATACAGATAGAGATAGAGATGTATAGGAAGAGAGAAATATGCATTGGGAAGCGAGGGTGTCTTATAATTTGAGAAAAGTTGATGAAGCTAGAGTGTCTTATATTTTGGAACGGAGGGAGTAGCTCACTTTCGCTCCATATCATGGCCATGTCACTCCATGAGCCATTCTGAAAACACAAGCCATTCCTTAATTAGCTCCACAGTCCTGCATAACTAACCATATAATATTGTCAGTTTCAAATCTTTTACTCCTATTTACTAAGCCACATCGTGCCAATAGATTCAAACCCATTATAAATGAACTTGACTATTTCTGCGAACTCCAACAGAGCAATTATTCGCAAACTCCTTTAACTACATAATAATTAATCATGTTTATCTTCTACTACATGGTCTCTTTTTAGCCAGATTATCTCTATTAACAACTTATTCTTAGTCAAAAGCCACAAGAAAAATATGCACTGATTTAAGGGTTTAATGCTTGCTCCACACCGCTGCTAGTGTCAAGCCATGAATAAACCCAAATATTGAAATTGCCAATCAAGCCATCCATCCTCCTCCTCTGCCAGTGTCAGAGTTGATGCTATTTGTACTTGTAGGCATTGATTCATCAGTCTCCACATAATAACCATACCAATGTTCAAAAACACTCTGAAAGGAAAAAAACTCTGAAAACTACTTCCTCCTTCCAGTTTAATTGCCAAGAGCTAAAACGACAATTAAATCGGGACGGAGGGAGTAAATGATGCTGGTAGTCCAAAATTCCTATGAAAATTCTACAGTGGAAAGGAGCACTAAAATAATTGATATGACGTGTCTGCTGAATGCTGATAGATTAACCATGCATCTCTCTCTACTAAGCAAGTTAGTGGTTTCGCTTGCTGCCGGCGAAATGGCTGTGCCAAGTCACTTAACTCTCTCACTACTAAAGTACTTGCTGCTAGCTATTGAGCCGGCTGTTGTCGGCCTCATTAAAAGCTCTATTGAATATTTAATACTTCATGCATCATGCCGGCGACGAAACAATCGTCTGCTCTCTTCTCTCTCTTCTCTTCTCACTCCTCCAGCTAGGATTTTTGTGACGTGGACAACTATTTAGCCTGCTGATTAGGACCCATTATACTTGCTCTAAAAGAGTCGATTAGCAGCCATTGCGCTCAAAGGTAGGGAAAACAAGGAGAGAGAAATTACCTACGGTAGCACGCCATATGTAGACCCTTAGAGCGTCCCCAATAACTAGAGGCAGCTGCTAACTCTTAAAAGGATTTTTCTTGCGTGGGAGCCACGTGACAGTGTCTCATTTATGCTAAGAGTTAACTCTTGAACAAGAGCTAACAACACTCTCTCTCCTCACTTTTTGCTATAAAATACTATATTTGCTAACTCTTAGCTGCCCCATCGGGGACGCTCTTAGTGCGGAAGAAAACGAAGCCTTCGCAGCGATTTCACCATTCAGCAGCGAATCGTCAACGGGCGCGTGGGTTTGATCGCGTGTGGCCGGTCGCGTGTGGAACGATTTGCGTCGCCTCAGTGTGTTTTTGCCGATGGCATCGCGCCACGTCCAGATGGATGGGTCCAGCTCCAGCAGAGGTAATCTCTACTGCACAGACGTGAAAATCACGAAGGTGAAAGAAAGAAGGAAGAAAAAAAAAAGATGCATCCTTAACCGCAGCGACACGTGAAGTTTGTAAAAGCCTGGAGTCCTTGACCCAGTGTCCAACTGTAATGTTACAAACCAATACGCCGCGCAATTCACTGCCCTTTCTTCAGTGAATTATTGCGACGTGGACAATTAACAACTGGACGGTGTGCAGCCCAAGTCTCACTTGCTCACCAAGGCTTCCCGTTTCAGCTGGTCACTCCCTTCTCTTTCAAAGTATCACATGCAGTTTCTGCCTATATATGTATACGCACTCAAAGCCATCTTGTGCCTGCGAGCTGAACGGGGACGGCTTGCTCGTTCGTAGCTTATCCCGCGGCTGCATCTATCTTTTCCACGCAAGCATATCTGTACCTCTGCCCCACGGAGTCACGGTTGGCTGCCGCTCGCTGCTGCTCGGACTTCAGGTGATTTTTTGATTCGTCAATGCTCATTCTTCTTCCTGACTCTCGATCAGTTTCATTGATTCCATGTCATGTGATAGATCTTTTGTTCTTCATAGACACGCAATTGTCAGAAGTAATATTAATAGATAGACTAATATTGCTATTTGAACCGCTCGCTCTCCTCATCTCCCCTCGGACGACTTTTGAGATCGAAGAAGATCCAGACTTTTGAGATCGAAGAAGATCCAGCGATGCTACCTTGTCAGGATTCCGAGTAAGAGCGACAAACATGGCGGACCACTTGAAGCACTCAGAATGCATGCAAGCGTCCTGGTCTCCTGGACGGCCGGAATGGATCAACGGCGGCGCAGGCGCGATGATCTTTCGTGGCCGTACGATCGATTCATGGACGGCTCAGGTCGAGCCACATGGCCCACATGGCCCGAGCATGCTCACCTGACCTCCGGTCAGAAAGCCCCTAACCGTTTGCCCTTTTGTCGTACGATGAACAGCCGCAGGACGTAATCTGCTACTACTACTACTGCTATCACGCATCGTTCATAACCATTTATTCAAGATTCACCATCGTCTTATTTCGGTTTCGACTTATTATTATCACGTCAAGGGCTGCAATTTATACCCCGAATGAAATCATTATATATTGTACTAGGAGTGAGGCGCTCATTCTAATCTAGTGTAATCTTGCCGTCGCACAAAACTGCGTTTGAATCAGAAGCCACGTATGCAAACAAGAGAAGCCCAACTGTACTACGATCAACATGTTAAAACGAATCACGATGTCAGGGTATGTATCAGTTGATCCCATCAGTTCATCGTACGAATCACGATGCAAAACCGAATAAATGTGGAGGCGCCTCCCCCTGGGTTTGCACTTCCCCAGTAGGCACCCGTCCCCCGGCCGCCGGGCGATCGAAGACACGGCATTCCGTTTCGAAACGATCACTGCTGCAACCAACATCTGATTCATTCATGCTACAAGCTGGACGAAGCCAAACATGGCAAGCAAACAAGATCGATTAATGCTCCGCGTCGCTGACAGGCGAAGGCGTAGAAACCACTCCGCGTGCTAGCATTCCAGGTTTAGAGCGGGAGAGATCGATCGGGTGACAGCTAGCTAGCAGGGCATCTGGTGGAAGCATCCTCCTGTTTCGTCTGGCAAGGCGGCGCCACAGCCAGCCCAGAGAGGCGTCAGTTAATCGTCTCCGGATTCGGCACCGGAGGTTTTGTTTTCCTGGCAGACAGAGGGCGATGGCGTCCGGCTCTGCGAACGGCGCGCGTATAAGATGGCGGCAGTGCAAACGGAGGAATCCGCGATCCTTGAGCGCGGGCAAGGCAGGGGGCTTGTGCCTTGTAGTCTCGCATTTGCAGCCCCCAGGCCTTCCATTCGATCCCTGGTATCTCCCCGTCTCCTCTCCAAGATCTCACACTTTTTTCCTTAATGGTGTTTAATGGTTTACTCGTTGTTTGTTCTGAACCATAATATCGAGCCAATCGTCTCAATATCTAGAAGATGTTGTTACCCGGAGGGAGAAATCAGTTTAGATTTAGTTTCCTAATCTTGACAATCTCATTTCAACCTTTGTCTGGAGGCCGTTGTGTAGATTGAGTTTCACGGTTCCTCGTAAGATTTTGTCACAGGGCTCCGGGATCTGAAGCCTAGAGGTTCTGCAGATCGAGTCCAAAACCTCCGAGCTCGGTCTCGAGGCGCATCGGCAAAGTTCATCAGCGAAGAAGAAAGAGAAGAGATGTCAGCCGCAGCCGAGGGCCCGGCCGTGGCCGCGGGGAGGCTCAAGCGCCACGACTCGCTCTACGGCGACGCCGAGAAGGTCTCCAGGGACAAGTTCCACGGATCAGGGGTCAGAATCACCGCCGCCTTCGCGATTCACTCACCACTTGCGTCACGAATGCAATCTTTCCTCATAGATTGGAAGTGACGTTATCCTGTTGGTGTGCAGGGCAGCTGGGCGCGTACGCTGCAGCTGGCGTTCCAGAGCATCGGCGTGGTATACGGCGACATCGGGACGTCGCCGCTGTACGTGTTCTCGAGCACGTTCCCGGGCGGCATCCGGCACCCCGACGACCCCATCGGCGTGCTCTCGCTCATCCTCTACACCCTCATCCTCCTCCCCATGCTCAAGTACGTCTTCATCGTGCTCAAGGCCAACGACAACGGAGACGGTAAGTACATGAGTGAGATCCATATATACACACAGCGTTCTTCTTCTTCTTCGTCTTCTCCTCTAGTCGAAGCGCCGTTATTTTGCGATCAACGTGTACTTGGTGATGATGGATGCAGGAGGAACGTTCGCGCTGTACTCGCTGATATCCCGGCACGCCAGATCAGGATGATCCCGGACCAGCAGGCCGAGGACGCGGCGGTGTCCAACTACAGCATCGAGGCGCCCAGCTCCGGGATGAAGAGGGCGCAGTGGATCAAGGAGAGGCTCGAGTCCAGCAACGTCGCCAAGATCGTGCTCTTCGGCATCACCATCCTCGGCACGTCCATGGTCATGGGAGATGGGACCTTGACGCCTGCAATCTCTGGTACGTACGGAGATACTAACGTTTAAATATGTGGATTTGAGGGTTGCTGCTGATGGATGTACACGTTCTTGCAGTGCTCTCTGCAGTGAGCGGGATCAGGGAGAAGCGCCCGGCTTGACTCAATGTATGTTGCAACATTCAGACACCAGTTCACCTGTCAGACTGTTCGACGCTCACAGCGCCTGAACTGCTGCTTCTGTTGTCGTTTTTGCTACAGTGCAGGTGGTGTGGATCTCGGTGGCCATCCTGTTCTTCCTCTTCTCGGTGCAGCGCGCTCGGCACCGACAAGGTCGGCTACTCCTTCGCGCCCATCATCTCGGTGTGGTTCCTCTTCATCGCGGCCATCGGGGTGTACAACCTCGTGGTGCATGACGCCACCGTCCTCCGAGCCTTCAACCCCAAGTACATCGTCGATTACTTCAGGAGGAACCGCAGGGAGGCCTGGGTCTCGCTTGGGGGCGCCGTCCTCTGCATCACAGGTATATATGGCGGCAGCCTGCCGATAATTAATTATGGTGCCCGTCCGTTTCATGTATGCATGATCCTCAAAGGAGGGAGAAATGATCTGCGAAGTTAATTAATAGATCGATTGATGGTTTGTTTATTTGCAATTTCGTCTGCGACAGGAACGGAGGCCATGTTTGCTGACCTTGGACATTTCAACATCAGGGCCATTCAGGTACGTAATGAGGAGCACAGTTTACCAGGCGCTCTTCAGCTGTCTGCACCGGAACATGTTGTTACTATTATACTAGTAGCGGCTAATGGATCGTTCGTTTCGTTTGGTGTTGCAGATCAGCTTCACAGGTATCATTTTCCCCTCCGTCGCGCTATGCTACATGGGTCAGGCGGCCTATCTGCGCAAATTCCCAGAACACGTCAGCGACACCTTCTACAAATCCATCCCAGGTACGTACAGCCGAGTGAGGACATCATCTAATGAATTGCACACTTTCTACAATGTTTTTCGCACGCGGAACATATATATCATCAAAATGTAAAGCTGAAGATAATAGCTTATTAATAAAATGCAGTGCCGCTGTTCTGGCCGGTGTTCGTGGTGGCGATCATGGCTGCCATCATCGCGAGCCAGGCCATGCTCTCGGGCGCGTTCGCGATCCTGTCCAAGGCCCTGTCGCTGGGGTGCTTCCCCCGCGTGGAGGTGGTGCACACCTCGAGCAAGTACGAGGGCCAGGTGTACATCCCGGAGGTGAACTTCCTGATCGGCGCGGCCAGCGTGGGCGTGACGCTGGCGTTCCAGACGACGGACAACATCGGCAACGCGTACGGCATCTGCGTGGTGACCGTCTTCTCCATCACGACGCACCTGATGTCGGTGGTGATGCTGCTGGTGTGGCGGGCGCACCCGGCGGCGGTGGCCGCCTTCTACGCCGCCTTCGGCTTCGTGGAGTTCCTCTACCTCTCCTCCATCCTCTCCAAGTTCGCCGAGGGCGGGTACCTGCCCTTCTGCTTCGCGCTGGTGCTCATGGCGCTCATGGCGTCGTGGCACTACGTCCACGTGCGCCGCTACTGGTACGAGCTGGACCGCGCCGTGCCGGGCGCCGAGGTGGCATCGCTGCTGGCGCGGCGCGACGTGCGGCGCGTGCCCGGCGTGGGCCTGCTCTACTCGGAGCTGGTGCAGGGCGTACCACCCGTGTTCCCGCGCCTCGTCGACAAGATCCCCTCCGTGCACGCCGTCCTCGCCTTCGTGTCCATCAAGCACCTCCCCGTCCCGCGCGTGCCGCCGCCGGAGCGCTTCATCTTCCGCCGCGTCGGCGACGTGGGCGACCACGTCTTCCGCTGCGTCGCGCGCTACGGCTACACGGACCCGCTCGAGGGGCACAGGGAGTTCGCCGCGTCCCTCCTCGACCGCCTCAAGATGTTCGTCCAGGAGGAGGCCGCCTTCGCCTGCCGCCCGAGCAGCGACTGCGACGGCGGCGACGACGCCGACAACAGCGACGCGCGGCGGCGCGCGCAGGCGGCGGCGGGGTGGCGGAGGAGCAGCGGTTCGTCGACGCGGAGGCAGAGCGCGGGTGGTGTACATGATGGGCGAGGCGTCGGTGACGGCGGCGCCGGGGTCGTCGGTGGTGAAGAGGGTGGTGGTGAACAAGGTGTACGGGTTCCTGAGGAAGAACCTGCGGGAGACCCACAAGGCGCTGTCCATCCCCAAGGACCAGATGCTCCGGGTCGGCATCACCTACGAGATATAGCAAAGCACACGACGACGGAGCTAGCTGCTTCGCATCTCTCTCTCGCTCTGCTTCCCTTCTACCTACGCTAGGACGAAGGAACTATGTTGCTGTACTAGCGCCTTGTGTGTTTTTTTTGAACCTCTCAAATCTGAATATAAAATGTAGTATCTGTTCGTACACGTAAAAACACGTCGACTCACGCCAACGCACTCTAACGCACACGAACACCCCTACATCTATACCCAGCAAAGAACGCGTCCATCGAGAGATTATCAGAACCATCAGGCCCCGATACGCGACGAGGGACGTCGCACTCCCTTTGTGTCTCCACGCGTTGAGAGGTACCTGCAGAAAGAAGGTCCTGGAAGACAACAGAAAGCAACCGCCTAAATAGCACTGAAGCCCCTAGAAAAACTAAAAAACACACAAGACCCTGGAGCCCAAAGCTTGCTCGTGAACTCCGCCGCCGCTGGCAACACCAACAACCGGCGAAGCCAGAGCCTCCGGCCACCTGCTGCATCTTGGACCTCGAAGCCGGCAAAACCACCAAGCTGGTCCGCCGACGAAATCTCCAGCAGAGAGGCCCCAAAAGGCCTCATCTCCACAAGCACAAGCGGCGGCGCCGGAGAAGACCGCCGACAAGGCGAAGGAAGCTTGGGAGAAAATATTCCCTCGGACACGCCGCAGCCGCCGCTCCACCGACGCATCCCGGACAAAACAACCTCCTCCGGCATGTCACCAAAACCGGAAAAGACAGCCGAGAATCACCATCCCTGCCACGAAACTCACCGGAGCAGCTGCAGCGCCGACTCCAGCAAGAACTCAGGCACAGGATGTTGGACACCGGCACAAAAGCTCCTCGCCACCGCCGGCCGCCGTCGACGGCCACGCCGACTCGAGGAAGACGAAACCTAACCCTAGCCTACCTAAAAGGAAGAAAACTAGAGAGGCTATATACACCGCACGGCCGATCCGCGGCTCCCACCCATCTCCGGCGCCGGCCCGGCCACCAGAGACGAAGGGGAGCCAGCGAAATCGCCGGCGGAAACGAGATCGCCTTCGATTCTCCTTTCGCTACTGTAGCAAGAGGAGAGGAGACGAAGAGACCAGTGGGTCGGCCCGAAGCGTTCTAACGCTCAATTAGCGCCTTGTGTGTTATCGATGTGTTCTTTTAGCAAATGGAACGACTGTTAATTAACATGTGCATCAACTCCATGGCTTCAACGTCTCTACAATCGCATTCATGTGTCAAGCAAAAGAGCTCAAACCTCGATTGCAAACTGCCAGGTCCGTTCAACCTTCATGCACCAAACGGCCATTAATTCATCAATCGCAAGCGAGAATAGTGATTACTAGGTAGGTACACGAAATTTGCTACGCATGCATTACCTGCAAGTCGCTGTTCGCTTGAAAGCCTGAAACGCCGCACGTACCCCTTAAAAAATGGCTGAAACTGTAATATCTTGTCCTCCTCTTGTCCTTCATTCTCAGAAGGACGCATGCCTCGGCCGAAACTGTAAAAATCAACAAGCTGTGGACCAGGATACCAGCATAGGGCAGTCCGGATAGCGGCTTTGGCGCTTTGTTTGTACTGTATTTGGTGTCACCGAACGAACCAAACCCTTCCGTCTCCATCGGTATATTAGTACAGTACAGTTTTTTTTTTCATAGGGAAGGGAGTGATGACCAGATCCAGCAGGGTGCAGCTACGGTAGGCTCTGGCTCCTCTGACTGCGGTACTGTTTCAATCACTGTACTGCCGTCGCACCCAGTACTACTTCTCAACTCCAAGCTCGGTTCCACGTGGAGCCGTGGAGCTTTTTCTTCATCAGTGATTGTCACACAGAAGCAGCACTTGCCCATTTTCTGAATAATAGCCCTAACCTGAACATTTTATTATCAGAACAAAAAGGCGCAGGTGGCAGAGAGGCCGCAGGATCAAATCCTGAACAAAATTACCGAAAACCCCACAAATCAGGGTCATAGATAGATATCTGAACCCTGCTATTCACCGTGATAGCAAGATGCCAATGGACGAACGGTTCATTTGACACACACTTCAGCATCTTCTGATATCCCAGTTTCTGCATTGGAAGACATGACGTAGAACGCTTCAAACCACCCGTTCCATGCAGCGAGGAAGCTCCAAGAGAACAAGAGAAGATCTAACAGTTGTACCAAAGAAGAAGGTTAATACCACGGCAAGCTGGATATAAAACTGTGGCCAACATTTGTCTCTTCTGCCGGATCTCACCGTTGTCATCCTCCCTTGTACCGACGAAACCGTCCCCTGCCTGCCCTTCACACCGATTGCTTCAATTTTATTCCTCCATTCTGATAGTGACATTGTCTCGAGAAAACAACATTATCAGATTACCCCACAAACGATCAATCTTGACACTGACAAGCTAGTTTAATACCCAGGGTGAAACATGACATACATTACAATCTCTTTTGTCGATAATTGCTAAGAGTACAGATTTCTGCTCAGTAAAAAATGGCAGCAAGGAATTACTGTCTGCAGTATACAGTAGCATAAACATTTGTCATCTAAATGATATTTCTATCAGAGAGTGGACACCCGAGAATAGCAAGAATAAGTGTGATGAACGAGCATACAGTAACATGTACCTATGCCTAGTCTTCTTTCATGCACAAGCTGAACTTTGTTTAGCAAGCTTTAGGATACTAACAAATTCATTAGAAACAATAAGCGGAACATTCGTGCAGTATGATGCAATCAGATTCGCATTCCATTGTTAAATAATAATAGTAGATCTGCCATCCTGGATGTTGATTGAAAGGTAATCAAACATTTTTCCAATAGTCTAATTGCTGCCCCTTCGTTCCATTGTGCATAAATCGCCATGCCCCCCCTTCACTTTGCTGGCACCATCTGGAGTTAGTATCTAGACCTCCAAACAATGTCACACACGTCGGAGGAAGAATCCCTGAACAATTTCCAGCAACAAGCGAAGCTCGAAGCTTGTGCAACTGGGTCAAGCAAAGCTGATACTGTCATGCCTGTAGTGAAAAAGAGACGAGGTCATCCAGAAATCTAGGTATGTGGCTTCCACTTTTCAACTAATACACTTGGTTTCTTCAAGCATATAATATTATCACTTTTCAACAAATTGGTCATCATGTCTTAAACAATAAATCCAAGGTTGATTTCTTCCATTCAAGGTTATCTGATTACATGAACACACGTGCATGTGCTATATGATAAACACATTAAAACAATATTTACAGCAACGGTCAGGTTTCTTTGGTAGTCCTATGAGAATCAAACAATGGAGAGAGATGAAGGGTAATTGATTTCTGGAATCTGGATACTCAGTAGAAACTCTATAGATCACTTAACTCCTCCTGTATCTGATAGTCTAGATATGGAAGAAAGTGTTGTGATGCAGTGTTGCTTTACCTTGTACTAAGAAACTCGTCTATCATGTTCAACTTTTATACTGGTTTTCTATAAGTTTTTTTTTTCTGATTTATAGTATCATATCCAGATCTATAGTACTTCCCATTGCTGCACCAGGGGATTGAAGTA
>JAAXCT010003445.1:0-34293 GCA_012490785.1 Eragrostis nindensis
ATTTCCTGTCATCAGAAATAAATTAACCCAGGATGTGATTAAACATAACACTGGTCATTTCCCATTGAAGCTAATTAGAATACTAAATGGAGCAGCCAATGCATGAACATGCTCAATACACCAAATCCGAACCGAGAGTTTAGTGAATCGTACACAAGCACAAATGGTTTTAAACCTTTGAAATAAAATCCATTATTGAAATAAACACCTGCAGGCTACGTTTTCCGATCATGTTCATGCATCACTGCAGCCATCAGAACATGAACATTCCAAAAGTATAGAATTCAATTTAGCAGCCCTGGCAAAGCATATATAGTTCTACTTTCCATGAATACATACCAAGAATCAATGGTGCACCTGAAATCCCAAGTTTCACGGGCGAGTTGATGCATTACTAATTCGACATGGAGATATTTATTATTTCATACTAATTTTGGTTAACTTGCATAATTAGAATTAAAGGAACATATAAACCTTATGTGGTACAGAAATGATCTAAAGGGATGGGCCTCCGTCTAAACGCTGAGAAGTGTAAAAGCACAAGATGTAACTTGAGGAAAAAGCTTCATCTTGTGAGGTCTCCATCTTACCACTACAGGAAAATCAACGAACTGATGGATCACAAAACATACAAAGGCTCAACACACCTAAGAACTAAGGCATTCAAAAATAAATTGCCTAACCTATGTAACCTGAGATAGGCACAAAATGCTTTTTTTTCTTTTCTTTATTTTTTTTGGTGGGGGGGGGGGGGGGGGGGGGGTTGTCACGGAGCATATTACCTGTGCCATGGATGCTTGTTAGTGTTCTCTGCATCAGTCACTCCGAGCCCTAAGATGTACTGCCAGCATCCTCTATGTCTCAGTATTTCAGCAGATAAAAAAGGAGCTCATATTAGCTAGTGCGTTAAGTGAATATGAAGGAAGCAGGTGTCAGATATTATAATTATGCCAAAATTCTTGATGAAAATCGCATAAAAATGAAATTATGGAACTGGATTTAAAAGTCTAGGACAATACCTAGCATCAGACAACTACAGGTTCATTTCATCGTAGAGGTTTTCTGGAAACGGGCTCAAATTCACAATTAATTTCAAAATACTATTTACTTAAAACAGATGTCACCCCCTAATGCAAATGCCAAGCTCATTGAAGATGGTGTCATTCACTACGTGGAGCACCTGAGCAGGCCAATGTTGTGCTGAAGAGGAAAAGGTCTCATAATTCTTATAAAAGGCAACGACATCCTGTGAACAACTTGACGAAAGGAACATGAGAACTCAAATCAGGAACACTATTTCTAAGGCAACGATGATGAAGGACTAAGCCGCATATATCTCCCTTCAACTTAGATCAGGAATACTATTCTAAGACAAACCGATCGTAGACTGATTCATAGAACACTATCTCGAAAGCGAGACCAATGGAAGACTAATTCATAGAACACTATTTCTAAAGCAACATTGATGGAAGACTAATTCGTAAGCAAAATGGCACGAAAAAAAATGCTGGAATCATTCAGTAAATGGATCTCTATGTGAAAGATGGGACATACCACTCTCCTCATTTCAATCAACCCTTCCAAGCAGTGTGCACCTCAAATTCTGTTCATTGTCGTTTGGTTTTTCCAGTTTCCCTCTCTCTATGTGAAAGATGGGACCTCCCACCTTACTATTTAGTACCTTAACACAACTAATAATCTTATATAAACACAGAGTATTTTGCTCTGTTTAAGCTGAGATTGAAAAAAGCATCAGCATATAGATCTATTTCCCTAACAATACACAGGGTCGTAGTGTCTTCTAATTTCATTTCAGAGGAATTAGAATCAGCATTATGAGAACTAAATAAAATCTGGCCCCTAAGAAATATGAGGCAGTTAAAACAAAACAGACATGCAGTAACCTGAACTCTAATGTTTAGTACCCTTTACAAAAAAATAATGTTTAGGCAAGCATACCAGTACTATGTGGTAATAAATGGCGCTGGACAGAACGTTTAGAACCTGAATGAAAACTGGTAGGGAAGCTACCATCATGAGATGATGATCTGGTATCTAATGACAAATCACCACCTTCAAGGGAAGTTCTAGCTGCAAGGGGAGAAAATAAAAATGTTGAGGCATTCTGTATCAAGACACAGAATAAGAATAAAATAAGTGGAAGGAAACAGCGTACGGAGGCTACGCTTATGGCTTGTATGAAGTCCTGATCTTGAAGAAGATGCAGACATGGCTATAGGTCTGCAATAAACACGATACATTTCTTAGACACAACAGAACAATCAGGAGGAAAAAAAAAATCCAGAAGCAAGCACAGTGCTGTGCTAGTGTAAATGTATTCATTCTTCTGAGTTCTGATCCATAGTTTTGCCAATACGGAAGGAGAACTCTTAAGTCTCTAGTATTAATGTACTTTATCTTTCTCAGTAGGAGGCCATGTTACAGCAAATACTGATCATCAATGGAGTTTGTGAGATCATCGTACAATGTCAGCGAAACTAAAGTTCATTAATTCTCTTCCAAGCAGATCACATAGCGTTGCAAAACTGGAATGGACTATTTTCCTAAATGAGGCTACCAAACCAAAAGCTGAACGTGGTAGGCGAAGCATCATGAAGTCCACAAATCAAGATCTCAATTTTCAGGGGGAAAAAAGAACAATATCCAAGCATGGAACAACAGATGAATCTCCCTAGCATTTCATTAAGCTAATTGTTTTAAATTTATTTTCAAAAGAGGTATAGCCGCCAGCATGGAGGCAGATACTATTCAATATAATCTGAAGAAATTAACCAAATAAAAAAGGCAAGGTAACTACCATGGAACAGAGATGGGACATTAGGCAGTATCTTAATTACAAACAGGAAAAGTAGTGTTAGTAATTTGTGTATGTTTGAAGAATCCATAATTCTACACCAGAAAATACACCAAAATGCACACCCAGGAAACACACAAACAGGAAAATGAGTGCTAAATAATTGTGGATGTTTGGAAAATCGACAGTTCCACTCCACATTAGGAAACACACCAAAGGTGCCCACCCCTATGTAGCATGCTTGAAATCAGGGGAACACCTCCAGCCCTGATCCATCCGCAAAACGTGTTGCAGCTAACTCTCAAACTCATCGGCAAGGCATAAACCATAAATAATAGTACGATAAGACAATGATTACAACCAAGAAGAAGAAGAACCTGACTGCAGAGGAGCTATGGGCGGGGATTTGGAGGTGAAGCAACGCCGGGAAGCCGAGTTGAGCAGCACCGTTTTCCTATGCACTGTAGCGGGAGGCAGCAAATCGATGCACCTGAAGCTGCTGCAGTCGCCGTGGAACGAAATCAATCCAATCCGTCCTGGCTCGGCTGGGAGCGCTGACGGGAGAGCAGAGTCGGCTGTGTATAATCGCTGGCCGGCGAGAGATAGGGGGGCGTCGCTGATGGAGGAGCCACGAATCCTCTGCCGGCGGGCTGGGGTGGAGCGGTGGTCGCGGAGTCGAGAGCGGGGAATCGCAAGTCAGCGGGCTGGTACGGAAGGGCGAGTCGAAGAAGAATCGGGAAGCGGCGGCCGGGGGGGCGGGCACATTCGATGGGAATCCAACGGCCGGCACGGGCCGCTACAGTACTACAGTAAAACAGTATAGGAAGCGGGGCCCGTGGGGAGGAACTGAGAAACTAACTATATTATGATTTGTCACGTGGACCTTGAAGGTGATCACTCGCCCATCTTTCGAGAGAATATAGGTAATTGATTTGGAGGTGATCACTCGCCCTATCTTCTGATTCAAAGAATTATTTCGTTCAACCTCCGTTGGTTCAATCTTCTTTGGCCATGACGGATTCCACAAGCAAGACCACATTGTAAGTTGTAACAGATAAATGGAAAATAGTGGTCTATAAAATGGTAAGTTCGTTCCTCTCTTCAATATTATGGCGAAGTAACTTTCCTCGTTTTAAACTGTGCTCTTTCTAACAAAACTTGTGAGTTGTCAGTTGCTTCTCTAAGAGTTATTAATTCATTCTTCGGTGAAGAGAAGAGACTTCGTAGAGAGACTTATCTGTTTTTTTTTTTTTGATACTTTTTGTGCTTGTATTCATTCAACGAAAGATTACAGAGACTTATCTGTTGTAACAGCCTGATCAATGTAATTTAGAATGTCCTTTTCTGCGTCTCTGTACAGTAACAGGCATGTCCACTACACCACCATGACATGAAATTTATGAGAACAAATGTAACTTTCTCAGATGATAAAAACCTGTTTCCAGTCTTAATAAGTTACTTTCATCAATACGGATGACATTGTCATAAATAAGCCAAAATTTGATTCAAAAAGAAATAAGCCAAAATTTTGAAGGCACGCCAATAAGAGAACTTGTACACAACCAAAAATAAGCAAAATTTGTGCCAAACACCATTATTAGCTAAGATAATTCTTATGATAAACTAAAAGCGTCCCCAATGGTTGCCTTTAAGCTAACTCTTAGAATTGTTTATTAGAAAAAAAAACAGAGAGAAAACAGCTAACTCTTCCTCAAGAGGCAGTCTTTAAAAAAATGAGACACTTAAACATGGACCTCACTTTTCTTCAATTTTCTGCAAGAGCTAGCTGTTAACTCTTAGCTGCCTCTACCATTGGGGACGCTCTAATAAGCAGAAATATTCAAAATCTGTATGTTACCATCTTTTTTTTTGCGAGAGAAGCTATATTACTAGAGGTACAGCAGAGTTACTGACGATGTTGGTTTGACTCAACTCATCTCCCATTCACAACGGGAGGGATGTACAAGACCTGGACGACTCCAACTCAACTACGGTTCTTACATAGTGGAAGATTAAACCTCCTCACAAATAACACTTAATTCAAAATAGTTGACTCCAGACGGTGAGAGAATAAATAAACTAGCTGTCCAATCCTTTGTGCTGCAGCTCTAGCAGCCAGGACTACTCCACGAATTCTTGATCCAGCACATCAGCAGGTAAATTTTGAATGAGGCTGCAAAAATGAAATGGTTATAAATCACAAGCTTCAATATGATTTGTAAGAGTAGAAGTTGCTCTGCATTACTTGGATAAACCTCCACAGGCAACGCTGATCTGGCTCTTCATCTCCTTAATAGGATCATGTGTACTCAAAGCTCTCATAAATCTGAGTAAAAAAGGAGGCAGTATGTCAGCCTGTAACTGTGTGCCTACATGGAGCTCGTGACAACAAATACAAAGAAAATAAGAAAGGGAGGAGACATATTTCTGGATTTCTGGTGTCTGTTGTGCGTGTGAATATGGGGCAAATGAGACCATATGCCAGGTGGGTCATACCATCCTTTTTCACCTAACACTGACCTTTACTAACATTATATGAAAATGGTTCTGTGTTTGTTTCCTTCTCTGTTATTTTGGAGCAACCAGAGCGCGCACGCGTGTGGGTGTTTATTCGTGGTGTGTGTGTGTGTTGGGGGGGGGGGGGGGGGGGGGGGGGTGGTCATTTACTGTAAGCATTCACACGCAGCACCAAGGACGTCACTGCCTGCCCCGTTCAAACCACCTGCCGCCTCCTGTGTATGCAGTCATAAAAGCTCAGTATCCATAAGCACAACAGAACAAACTATGTTTAGTTTTGAAGTAACAAACTAAATGTGGTTAAAAAACCATGGATGCCCTGGAAGTAATGAGTTTAAAGATTGTTGTTGTGAAGGCCTGGGAAATAGGATAGAACTTACAGTTGAAACATTTGGGTGAGAAGAGGATACCTGACGAGAGAAAAGTTCCGACATGCTCCCGTAGTCAATTTGCTTCACAGACTCCATGTGTCTCTCTGCAAAGGAGAAAATAATCATGGATTCTCGTGCATTGTTCGAACAGTGGTAGCAATTCAAAGGTTATCTACTTCCACAACCGCTCATTTGCATGTCACATAATTCCCAACTCAGAACATTCTTTTAAGTAATTAAAAGGCAGTTTATTTCCACAACAGACATACCTGAAGATGTTTAAGTTACAATGCAGTACAAAGCACACCAATGACGAAATTCTAACAGCCTAAGTTTACTATGAACATAAAAAAAGACATGATCTTCAAGGGTCCATCTAGATCTTAACATTCATGAATATCTTCATCTTTCTGTTATGAAAATACATAGTGCATCAAACTGGTTTGTTATGAAGTGGATTAATCAATTACCTATATTCTGTAGCAGCATTAATGCACCCTGAAGCTAGGCCTCTAACAGCTCAATCTTTTCCCTGGCAACATCAAACAAGATCAATAAGCAATAAGTGGCATGTCAAAAAATGCTGACTATTACAACTAATCTGTAAAAGTGCTAAATAATCAGATGCAGACTAGCATTCCAATGCACATATGCAGCAAGGACAGTTGCATATCAATTACCTATTGGTGTGCCTCTTCAAAACTTTGGTCGCGCAAGTCCCTAAGAAAATTTGGACACAACACAATTGTTAGACTAACTTGCAATTCAGAAAAGAGGAACAGATGCAAACATGCAGCATCAAGACAATTCAACAGAAATTACACATTTGCTTGCTACCAATTGTGCGCAATCACCTCATTCATTTGAGAATTCAGAAGGTACAAATCCATGCTGTTGAGAGGTCACTCTCATACTATGGTACTTTGATTTACTTCAATGCTTCACGTAATAGAACTAACAATGTAATAGAACTAACAATGATACTAGTATTGCAACTAGTTGCACAGTAGGGGAACATGTATCAGTAAAAAATTACCTTGAACATTTCTAAGGCAGTTGGAGAAAGCACATGGCAGAACAGTACGATGGAAATACACTCTTTCAGCTGAAAAGGGCTCAGTCCTTTCCACTTTGTTGCTTAAGGTGTTGATAGCAAGCACCCAGCCGTCTGGGTCGTCCACCTTCAGCTTACATATCATGTAGACAACATCATCTTGGTACATGTCAAGTATGGGGCTTGAGCTTGTTAGCATCCTGTTGAGGGACAGCTTGTCCTTGTTGTACTCCCAGATCTTAGGAAAACATAAAGGAAAACATTTATCACCAGGGGAGAACTCAGCAGAGTCAAAAGTGTGGTGATGCTGCCAGTTCTGTGACCCAATGGTCCTCGTGAATATAGTGGCCCTCCATCGTAACTGCATCAGGTTGTCTTCATCATCCAATTCTGGGTATTCTATCTCCATGAACCTGAAACAACCATCTCTGAAGGTAACATCACGAATCTTATATAGAGGAGGCAACATTCCATCCGAATTGAGCGAGAACTTCACATTGTTGCTGGCCATCAATGGGCCCAATTCGATCAGACTCATATCGGGTTCTTCAACAAGCAGGTTGCACAGCAGAATACCGTAACGCAGATCAACCCAGGCCATCAATCCTTCCCCAATGGAGAACACCTTAGAGGGCTGGAACTGACAGCGATACCCCTCCAGATCTCGAGTCACTGCTGCCACTCTAGTGCTCCACAACTCAGTCTTGGTTGAGAAGATTTGGAGATCATACCACATCTGACCATCAGAATCAAATCGTCGTTTAGGAATGACAACAAGACAGTAGTTGCCAAGCAAATCATCGTCACAGGATAAGATGGCGACATGATTGCCGTGGAGGCCAATCGGTTGGGGCTCGGCAGAAGGTAGAGCGACGGGATTCCGGGGGCAACCCTGTAGATGAAGAAGTCGCTGCTCATCCTATATTTGAAGCCGGGGTCGGGGAAGGTCAGGCGTATAAGTACGACGGCGCCATCTGCGCCGGTGATGCAGGCTGAGACTCTTGAGTCGACCGACTCCAGGTCGGGGAAGTGGACGAAGAAGCGTGAGAGAACAGGCGGCTCGGCAATCTCGAAGGATACCTTGATGCGCCAGCCGGCACTCGTCGTACCTGTAGCCGTGGTTGCACTGTCGTCGCAGGGACCGATGCGCCCCATCGTGTCGAGGAGGACACACGCAGGGAAGTCGGGGCACCAGGAGCCGGCTTCCTGTGGGCTACGTGGCCGGGAGGCGGCGTCGGCAGCTTCCGGCGTCGTACATGGCCGGGAGGCGGCGGACGACTGCATTGATTGGAGCAGGGGATGTCGACCGCGGCGAAGATCGAGATTGGATCCGGGCGCTAGGGTTCCGCTCCTCTGACGGCTCTTCTAGGGGTCGGGGCTCTCGGGGGTGGCCGGTCGGGCTTGCTTTTTGTTGGGCCGTGGGGACGGCAGGGAATCCTACACGGGTTGGGAACGGGATCGTCTGGAGTACGTCAGACGGCAGTGCGCACGTAGATGCGGAAACGAACGACGATGGGGCATGGCCAAAAGACTATCCGCATTGGTGAACCTCTATATCCAACCTCTAAAAAAAATATTCTATCTAGTCATCAAGATTCTCTACTCTATATCAACTTCTTTTGCAGCGGTGAACCCCTATATCTCAATCTCTATACCAACTAAATTATATTTTATTCAACCTCCCCCTCCTCCTCTCTCGAACTCTCCGTTCTCTCTCTCGCGCACTGCCGCCGGCCCCTTCCTCCCCTCCCCTCGCGCGCCTCCGCCCCTCCTCCCGCCCCCTCCTCCCTCCAAGGCCAAGCAGGCCAAGGCAGCGCGCGGCGTGGCGGAGTCGCCACCCGCGGCGGCGGAGCCGCTCGCCGACGCGCTGCTCCACCCGGGCCCTCCTCCCGCGCCTCCTCAAGCTCCTCCGCAGCGCCGCGTTCAAGGCCAAGCCGGCCCTCATCTCCGTCATCGGCGCTGCCTCGGCGGCCCTCATCTCCCTCATCTCCTCATCGGCGCTGCCTCGGCGGCCTCGTCTCCCTCATCTCCGTCATCGGCGCTGCCCTCGGCGGCCCTCATCTCCCTCGGACTCGGCGCCGCGGGTGCCCGTGTACGGGTTCGACGAGGCCGGCGGGGAGGAGGAGGAGGACGCGATGGTGGCCATCGTGAGGGTGCTCCGTAGCATCGGCTGCCGATCCAGGACAGGTTCGTCAGGGTCAAGCTCGTCAAGAACTGCTTCTCCGGCTCGATTTGTTCGATTTGTCGTCGGTTTCTTCGATTTGTGGCTCGCGCGGCGAAGGCTTGTGGTGGCTGTTGATGCCCAGGACCACCCTGCAGTGCTCCGTCTCGTCCGCCTCTTCCCTCTCCTCGCTCTGGCTGACGAGGGACCTCGCGTCGGAGTCCATGGTGCTCCGTCTCGTCCGCCTCTTCCCTTCTCTATCCATGGCGCGGATCCACAGGGCGGCGGCTGCCGAGCGCGGGGCGGCGGCGGAAGGGCGAGCGCGGGGCGGCGGAAGGGCGGTGGTTGGGGCGACGGGACCCACTCCCCCAGGTAGCGGTCCTCGCTATATCGCTTGGAATAGCGTTTCGGAGGGCAAACACTACCTTACCGTTCCCTTTACCGTCCCCGCTGCAGAAGATTTTCACGCTATCCCGACCTCCAGGTTCCCTTTAGCGTAACCAGTGCAGATAGTCTAAGAGCAAGCCCAACCCTTTGTCGCATCGACCATACACGTCAGCTTTTGCATGCGTGGAAGAGAGAGAAATGGAGAGAGAGAGAGAGTTTGTCGCTCGCAGCTCAGCCGGTCGCTCTCGCTCTCTTGCTGCCAGCATAAAGCGGTGGACAGTGAATAAAAATGGATTTTGGAGTACGGTGAGGAGCCAAAGGTTGGGAGCATGGGCTGCAGGCTTGACTGAATCTGAGGTGAGACCGGCGCGCATTGGTCTTGCTCTAATCCGCACACGCCCGGAAGCCAAGTCGCGCACTCGCTCCGGCAGCAAAAAGACAAGCTGTCGGGCCCGCGCTGGTCCGCGTCGTTTCTATCGCTCGCAAACGTGGCCGCCTCCGTTACTCGTGTTGTGACCCATGGGACCCACCATGTGGGCTTGCTTCTGTCAGCCTGAACAGGTTCTTGCATGCATGCATGCCAGCACGAGACCTGCTCACATGTGGGCCATGGGGCCTACCACTAGGACGGAGTAAAAAAATTTGATGCTAGTAGTTCCATGGATAGAAACTTATAAGACAACTTATGTACAAACTTACAAGATGCAAACTTATGGACTAACTTTTGTACAAACTTACGAAAAGCAAACTTATAAACCAACTTTTGTACGAACTTACGCAAAGCAAACTTATGAACCAACTTTTATACAAACTTACGAGACGCAAACTTATGAACGAACATCTATACAAACTTACGAGATGCAAACTTATGAACCAACTTCTGTATAAACTTACGAGACGTAAATTTATGAACCAACTTCTGTACAAACTTACGAGACGCAAACTTATATACCGACTTTTATACAAACTTACAATATGCAAATTTATGAACCAACTTATGTATAATCTTATGAAGCAAAGTCAATATAAACTTATGAAATACAAACTTATCCTCAAACGTGAACTTATAAAACAAATTTTTAATAATTTCGTACATATCTGTACACGCTCGCGAAGTGCATACGTGAAACGTGACCGGTCAATCGCGACTCGCGAGACGCGCTCCCGCGGGTGGGACCCATGCACATTGCCTAGCAGAGCATCTGCGCTGCTCTCACCACGCGGCCGCGGACACGAGACCGGCGAAGCCAGGGTAGCGCGGCGGAGGGCGGCGACCGCGGAACCGGCGGCGGTGTAAGATCAATGAACCTAGAGCGTGGTTCATATGTTTTGGTGATTGATGTCAACATGGTCAATGAGACTAACAAGGTTTGCTAGTGTGCAAGATGTTTAGTCTCATGGATGTAGTGATACACTATTGGAGTGCCAACACTTAAAAGGTTGCAATGAAGTTGGTGTTGAGGAGAAGTGAACATGAAGACTACTATATGAAGTGACTGTTGGCGGTCCTTAACTACCACTTTTTACCGCCAACACCATCTTATAAAAGCCATAAATCAAGAATAAAATGAATATTTTTATGGACTAAATGGCTTTCCACAAGTTTTGGTGATATTTTGATTGCAGGATCATTTATGAAGGAAAATCACCACAAACTACAAAGAAAGAGGCATTTGGTCATGAACATAAATTATTCAAATAATATATTTGACCTCACCATATGGAAGTTCTCTCCGAGATAGTCAAAATTGACTTTTGGTTCACCCAATTCGGAGTTTGGGACCAGAAGTTATGCCTCAAAGAATAATTGGAGGAAATGCAGAAATTTCCTGGCCGGCCGGCCCCATCCTAGGCCGGTCGGCCTACTTTGTTTCCTTTGGATCCGAGCTTCCTCCATTGAGCTACACACGGCGTGCACACCACAAATCAAGGCCCAGTTCACGTGGAGAGAAACCGACATACCGAAAATGGGCTTTTGGGCCTAAACTTGACGGTTACTCCACCTCTGCCGCCCCCAGCAAGTAACCTACATTCGAACCGACACCAAGAACCGACACCAAGAAGGCGGTGGCCATCCGGAAGAATCTACGGCCGGCCGGCCAAGTAGGGGGGCCGGCCGGCCTGACTTGGCGCGCCCGCCACTCCGCCTTCGGCTATAAAGACCCCCCTGTCCCAAGGGTCCTATAAATACCCCTTTGCGGCTCCAGAACAACTCGCACCTTGAGATACACAAGTTTAGATTCATTCCAGTGTAGCAAAGCTCTGTCGAGCGGTTAGGAGTAGTGAGTGAGTGAGGGCGGAGGAAGGGCGGAAGCTCCGGAGATGCCGGAGCTTTTCTTCTTCGGCGCCTCGGGTATGTACTCCGCCCGGGAGTAGTCCCCCTAGTCTTCCAGGTCGGGTAACATGTAAGGATATTGTTAATTGAGCAATAAAGTAAGGTATCTTCTTTATCATTTATGGGATTCATGTATGTAGTAAGTATTTCTTATTTACTACATTTGCTAGTTCTAGAACAATTGCTAGATGCTAGTAATAATGAGAGGTGTAAACGTGGTGTTTATACTTTGATTTATCTTGAGTTGCCCTCAACCCCACGGGATGATGTGGTAGCCGCGAGTGTATGTGACAGATGCACCGGTCTCTGTAGTCCACCACGTTCGGGTTGAATGTGTAGGGCCTAGACGCGGTCCGTTGACCGAATACGTTGAACCTAGTTACCGGGTTGCGTGTTTTGGCGGCGGCCGTGCCCCGAAGTAAATGATATAGAAAGACCCTTATCGCATTGCTCAGTTATTTAATACCTTGCATTAGATTACCTGGCCAGTGGACTATTACTTTTACTGCATTTATTCCCTGCTTAGTGTGCCCCTGTTTACGGATATTCTGCATAGATTTTGAGCATTAGTACATTGTTCGTTCCCTGTGGATTTCGATACCTTAGGAATACTCCTGGGTGAAATCTACATCGGTATCCGTACGCTTGCGGATTTATTTCTGTTAGGCCTTAGGACTGCCAACTAGCTTTCTGGCGCCGTTGCCGGGGAACGGTAGCTATACTAGAACTCTGAATCTAGAGTCATCTGTGAATAGGTTTATTTGTTTTTTTTTGTATTTCTTTTCTTTATCATTATACCATGGACCCATCTTCCATCGTCTACGCCAATGCTCTGAAAGGAGAATTACTGCAGCCTCCTCCAGCATCTGCACCAATCACAGCCAAGAGCTATGAGATTCGTCCAGAACTCATAGGACTGGTTTAGGGGAAAATTTTCTGCGGAGATGAACATGAGAATCCATATGAACACTTGAGATACTTCGAGCTGCTCTGTTCCACTGTTTCGACCGAGGGCTTTCCACAGGATACTCTGAAATGGAAGCTCTTTGTTGGTGGTTCTTATGCTCTACTAAATATTTCTATTCCGCAAGCGCACGGATCACCATTGTAGCACTTCACCATGGAGTATTCCAGGGTATCGTATTTATAATTTCCACAGGGAAGCTAGCAGAAAATTCCTCAAGGGTACTGTCTAAATCGATCGTAGGTAAATCACGTCAAAAGTTTGAAAGTTTGATAAAGGTGGCACTCATGAAGTAACCCATAAAAGAGTAATCAGCAAAAGATTGGGAGAGCAACGAGTAGAGAAAAGGGTTTCCTAAAATATATCCATCCTAAGTATTTTATATTCAGCAATCTAATAATCTACAATTATACACTCAAGATCATACAACAGTCATATCACTGTGCATCGGGGCACGGATGTGCCAAAGTAATAAACTTGTTTTGTTGCTCGAACTACCACCGGGCATAATCTCAAAAGAACAGAGGCACAGAAGTGGCCCACCCAACCAACAGAAAAGATTAATACTCTGGGGAACCACCCGCTATAATTAAGACCCTGCTAGGTCCAACCCGGACGTGGTGGATTACAGAGACCGGTGCAGCTGTCACATACACTCGCGGCTACCATCCTCCGTGGGGTTGGGTGCAAACTCGCGTCTAGAATAATTCCTTGAACCATACAAGCAATCACTCTAAATAATCTACCCTTAGCTAACAGGGCAGACCACCCATGCTCAATAAACTTAAGTGAATTGTTTACGCATAGACCAGCTGACAACTCACGTAAGTCCATCTCACACAGACGTGGATCCAACACAGAAATATTTCCGAAGTAATCACTCAGAGCAATAATATAAATCAAAGAATTACTGAATTAAATAAATAAGAAAAGATATCCATAATAATAATATTTATTCAAAAGAAAGTAAAGATACAAAGAGAGCTTTACCACACTTCCGAAGACAGCTCCGGAACCCTGAGCAAAGCTCACTCTCTAACTCGAACTCCCAACTAATGCTAACACTAAACAGGAAGAGTAAATGGATTCTTCAATGAGGTGCGAGTTGCTTCTGAGGCCGGAGGGTCCTATTTATAGCTTCTGATGGCGGTGGGAGACCCTCGGCCGAAGATGGAGAGGCGGCGCCCCTAAGGTCGGCCGGCCAGCCGGATAGGGGGGCCGGTCGGCCGTCCACTGCGTCGTTTCGCGACCGACTTCTCTCTCGGCGTTCCTGATTGCTTGGTGGAGTCGGTCCTGAGGTCGGTTTTCTCCTGGGATCGGCAGAAGTGGAGTAAGGACCAAGTTTAGGCTCATTATAGCCCATCTTCTAGAATGTTTGCTATTTCTTCACTTGGGCTTTAATTATTCTCAGTGCTGGACGTCTTTGGAGCCCATTGGCCGAAGATCGACGGCAGCAGGGACCAAGGGCGGCCGGCCGGCCTGTGATTGGGCCGGCCGGCCTGTGTTTCTCTCCACAGGCGCCCATTTCTTCTGTATTTGCTCCTGCACTCATAAATCATCCAAAACTCGTGGAACTTTATTAATAAATAAAACATTGCCGAATTTTGGTGATTTACCCTTTTATTTACCGATATGTTGACGGTAATTTAATGACTTAAACACCGTCAACAAACCCCCCAAGCTTAAACTTTGCTCGTCCCCGAGCAAAATAAAAACTTAGGCAATCGGTGGATCAGGAGTTGCATCAATATTAATTTCCTGCAGGTATCTGATATACAACAGCATACTCCAAGACAGCAAGTAATCCATAAACCAGCACAATTTATTCATCAAGCATGCATACACCCGGCGGGGCTTATTGATTACTTTGTCATGTGACATTGAAAAGCAGAACAGCATTATTAGGCTTTCGTCAAACACATTCTGCAAATAACAAGTCCAGAGTTTTTGTTTGCTGCATAAGAAAATTTTCAAGGATTCTCCTTTAAGTCTTTTGCACTTCCCCTTTTTGTCTCTCTTTTGTGGAAGCTATTCCTACAAAACATCACTCATAACCTATTGCTACCAAGGATGGTCATTCTAGTGGAGCTTGGTTTGGATGTGCATATCCTTCACATATATTTTGTAAGGTTAAAGGATGATCTCAAGGAAACAGAGCAACTCTTCATAATCAGTCCAATGATAAATGTGGGAAGAGAAATCACTCATAAATTTTTCTGTCTTCTTGGCTCAAGAGAATTTTTTGAGGGTGGCCATCACCTCTATAAAAATCTTTACTGCGCACCACGGGAGTTTTTTTTTTTTACTCCCGTAATTGCAGCGTGCGAGGAGGATTTTTAGATGGCCTAAACAATAATTTTCGAATTTTCTTGAGCTCTTGAAGGAAGACAAAAGAATTTTGAAGGATGAGTGGTAATGAATTTCTCAAATTCCCGGAAGGAGGATGACTGACATAAAGAGCGCAGTGTTCCGAGAGATCAAAATTTAACCGAACTCAATATATAAAAGATAGCTAAGAGCGAGGTTTGTTTTTATAAGTTTTGCAATATATGGCTCTGGTAGGTAATTGATTCCTCACAGGGGAAGTGCAAGACAAAAAGGGTTTTAGTTGCAGCATTTATAAAGATTAAAACATCTCTGGACTATTATTGCAGAAGCATGCTAACTCAACCCAATGCAGCCATATCATGCAAGTCAATGCCTGGACTTGGTAAACCAAGTGCTACCCACACAGGCATAGCAATGCTAGAAGTGTGATTGTGCCAGATTACTTCTCACTTAAATATACAAGGAGTAGCGATTGCATAAAAGACACAAACAGAAAACTAATAGAGCAACTATACATCATATCCTTTATGTGTGGGAAGAACAACCAAGATTCGGCAATGTTGGCGGTCGTTAAACCATGTTTTGACCGCCACCCTACCGGTAAATAAATACATAACACCAAGATTTTGTGCATAGTAGATAGGAATAATGCTACTCCACAAGTTTTGGTGGATATTTGGATGCAGGAGTGAATAATGGAGAAAAGTGGGCCCAGTCAGGGAAATTCCCTGGCCGGCCGGCCCCACCCTAGGCCGGCCGGCCCCACCTGGTGGCCACAGGCCCCAGGCTTCCTCCAGTGGGCTGGAAGATAATCTTCAACGCATAATTCAAGCCCAGCCCGGCAGAATTCCATCGACATTCTAGAAGGTGGGCTATTTGGGCCTTTACTTGGCCCTCAATCCAATTCTGCCGACCCCATGAAGTAGCCGACCTTCGGACCGCCATCAGGAGAGGATCTGGAGCGTTCAGGCAAAAGACGGTGGCCAACCGACCGAAGGGACGGCCGGCCGGCCACCCCCCTAGGCCGGCCGGCCGACTTTGTCGGCGCCGCCTCTCCAAAGTCAGCCAGGGTGCTTCCACCGCCTTCACAAGCTATAAAAGGGACCCCTCGGCCTCCGAATCAATTCGCACCATCACACTTCATCCAAGTGTTCATTAGTTTAGTTGAGTAGTAGCTTTGGGAGTTAGAGTAGAGTAGAGTAGAGTGAGAGCTCTCTCGGGCTTCCGGAGTATTCTCGGAGTTCGGTATAGTTCTTTGTATCTTACTCTTGAGATATTATTTTATTTATTATATAATTAGTTTTATCTTTATTTATTTCTTTTAGTAATTCTTTTCTATTTAGTTTATTTATTCGTTAAGTAAGTGCTCGTAGAAGTCTTGTTGTGGGATTCGTGATTGTTGGAATAGCGAGTACGAGAGAGTGCCGTCGTCGGAGATGACGTCGTGTGAAATCTGTGCTTGTTCATTCTTAGATAGGACTGCTCCGTTGATCAAGAGTAGCTCCTCTAGGCGGGTTGTAAGCGTGGCGCTTAGATCTTGGCCTATGCACGTTTGGCACCCAACCCCACGGAGGATGGTAGCCGCGAGTGTATGTGACAGCTGCACCGGTCTCTGTAATCCACCACGTCCGGGTTGGACTCAGCAGGGTCTTAATTATAGCGGATGGATCCCCAGGGTGAACTAGCAGCATCGGTTGCCCTGGCACTTCCGTGCCCCGAAACGACATGACTTGTATGTGTATGAGCTTAACTAGAGTAAATAACCTTTGTAGAATTGACTGCTAGAAAAGTAAATAATAGATAAACATACAGGTAGCCTTAACTCTATCTCGTTGCTCTCCCAAATGTATACTATGATTTATTTTATTACCTTGGATTTGAGGATGTGTGTGCCACCCATATATATCATGCCTATCTTACCCCCGTCTCAAGTATAGTTGATACATTATTTCTTTCTCCAAATTATCCAATGCATAGCTATTATTCAGCTTCCTTTTGCTCTACTTCCCTGCGGAAATATAAATACGATAACCCTGGAATACTCCAAGGTGAAATGCTACAATGGTGATCCGTGCGCTTGCGGAATTAATGAATTTAATTTTATCGCATAAGAACCGCCAACAAGCATTTCTGGCGCCGTTGCCGGGGAAGTAGCAGCTAGGAACTGAATAAATGCATTGAAGTTTGTGAGAAGAATAATTATCACTTACTTTTGCGGGCTTACCCTTGTCCTGGTTTCTCTTCTTGTGAACATTTGAAACAGGACTGTGCATGACTGGTTTCGACCTACCAGAAAACTTCCACTCAGATCCAGAACAGTTCTTGAGGAAAGTTCGAGCCAAACTCACCAAACAGATCCGCAAGAACGCTCTGGCTCTCGAATCGTCTCCTCCACCGGTTGTCAGGGCCTCCTCAACGAACAACACCATGGCCGACCCCGTTGTTGAGAAGACGATCAATGACTTCTCCGCGCCAACTACGGAGAACATCCGCGTGGGACCCAACCCGCGCGTCACCAACAAAGACTACGAGCTCAAGCCAGCCTTGATCAACATGATCTTGGCCAGTCCTTTCTGTGGGAAGCCGTCGGAGGATGCAAATGCTCACCTCCAAAGGTTCCTGATGACGTGCAACACTTTCGTCATAAAGGATGCACCTCAGGACGCTATCCGACTACAGCTTTTCCCTTTCTCTCTGTTGGGGAAGGCTCTTCAGTGGTTCTACGCGAACCAAGAGTCCCTCGACACGTGGACGGCATGCTCCAATGCCTTCCTCGCCAAGTTCTTCCCGCCGGGCAAGACGACTGCCCTGCGGAACAAGATATCGGGCTTCCAACAGCTCGCAGATGAGTCGACCGCGGAAGCCTGGGACAGGATGCAGGAGTACGTTCTCTCATGCCCACACCATGGCATGGAAGAATGGATCCTCATACAGAGTTTCTACCACGGTTTGAGGCCGTCCGCTCGAGAGCACCTCGACGCCGCAGCAGGCGGCTCCTTCTTCTCCCTTAGCGTGAAGAACGCTAAGAAGTTGATTGAGAAGGTGGCGGCCAACCAGACTCATGGTGAACGCCAAGCGGCGAGCACCAAGACCCGTGGAGTGCACCAAGTGGAGACGATGGACATGCTCGCCATCAAGCTCGATCAGCTACTCCGCAAGGTGGAGTCTCCGCAGGACCTGCAAGTTGCGGATTCCCGCATGACATGTGAGGAATGCGGCAGCGTTGGGCATATAGGCATCAATTGCCCAAATACGAGAGAGGAATGCAATTTCCTCAACAATGGCAATGGGTTCCGCTCCCAGAACAACTACGGCTGGAATTCCAGGCCCGACCTCTCCTTCAACAAGAATCAGGGAGGTAACGATGGTAATCTTTCTCGTTATGAGCCCTCTATCAAGGATCTAGTTCTCGGCCAGGTCAAGATTAATGACAGCATTAGTAAGAAGTTTCTTACTACCGACAAGGCTTTAGAGAGCATAGATGCCAAGCTAGAGTCATTCAGCACTGCTCTGCAGAATCAGCTAAGCCATAACAAGATGCTAGAAACGCAAATAGCGCAAATAGCTTCAGCTGTGCAGTCTCCTCGTGCGGGTAAACTTCCTGGGCAACCAGAAGTAAATCCCAAGGAGATTGTGAATGCAATAACCATCAGGTGTGAAGAAAGCGACTTGGATTCCGCACTCCCCGAGGATGTGATCAGAAAAGATCCCGGATGGCCAACCATCCCGTGTTTGGTCAACGACCGTTGTTTCGCTCGGGCACTATGTGACTTAGGGGCGAGCGTGAGCATCATGCCGAAGGCGATGTACGATGGGTTAAACCATCCATTATCCCCAACGACCATGAAGCTCCAGCTTGCAGACGGGTCACTGCGCCTGCCTTTGGGGATTGTCGAAGAAGTTCCCGTGCAGATCAGAAATCTCTTCGTCCCCGTTGACTTTGTTGTGCTGGATATGGAAGTAGATGACAAGGCCCCTCTCATCCTTGGAAGGCCGTTCTTGAGCACCACCAACGCCAACATCGACGTGGGGGCAGGAGAGATCCACTTGGACTTCAACGGCAGGGAAGAAACGTTCAGCTTCAAGCCTAGGGTTGAGCAGTGCAAGCAAGTACGGGTCATATATGGAAAGGACCCAAGAGAGTGGAGAAGATTGAGATTACTCCACCCATGCCACAGCCAGATAAGCTCACTGCATATATGAGAGACTATCTGGAAAGAGAGAATGCAAGAAGGCTAGCAAAATATTGGAGGACTCCAAGGAGGATGCCTCAGCCGCCTAACACATCTCAAGCCCCTCTTACTCCTACGCAAGAAGGAGTAGGCGAGTCACAATCGCCCAAGAAGAGGAGAGCGAGGCGCTCAAGAAAGAAGAAGGCAGCTACGGCATCAACCGATGAGAGTACAACAAAGGCGCCTATTGAAGAAAAGGTCGCCGCCACAAACACAAAGAAAACAACCAAGGTGTGGCGGAAGAAAGAAGGAACCTCTACCTCGCAAGATTCTCCAGCGAGCGAGGTCCAAACAAGTTGAAAAGACATGGAGAACGTCTAGCTCAAAGACGTAAAAATGAGAGCCCTCCGATTGGGGAGGCCATCCCAATCGTTATCCTAGCTAGGCCTAGCACTTGTTTTTCTTTTCATAAATCATAAAAACAAAATAAAAATTTGAAAAATTTAAAAACAACAAAAATAATAGGATTCCCGGTGATGCCCATTAGAGGCTAGCCACTTGTATCATCCTCACTCTTTTTTGCAGATCAAGAAGGAGGAGGAAGAGCCTGAATCAAGCTTAAGTCTTACAAAGACTCAAGCTTGGGGAGGGCACCCCCAGGTAAGAAGGAGTTCAATACAAGCTCGAGTCTTGCAAAGACTCAAGCTTAGGGAGGACCCCCAGGTAAGTATTTCTAACTTTCTTAATAAATAAATGAACTCCCTGTTTCGAATAAATGCTAGAATCTTGGTGTTATGCTACGCTTAAGGGAAATGATGATCGAGTTACAAATTAGCTTCCCATGTGTCGCATAGATGCAACCTCTACTCCTGACATATGTGTTATTTTTACTTGAGCATGATCACATCATGAGTCTTGCTTATTTCCGTGGGTTGCATTTGTTACACCAAGTCTGAGCATTGTGGATTGTGATATGGCATGATTAGGACTTGTTGCAATTTCTTAGTATAGTTTCATCCAGAGATGTTTTTCTTGAATTGCTGCAAGTACCTAAAACCCTTCTGTTTTGGCACACTTCTCTTAGTGTGAGGATTTATTTACCTACCAGAGCCATATCATAATATTCGAAACAGCCCCACTCATAGCCATTTGTTTATGCATTGAGTTTTGTTAAGGTTTGATGTACTCTTGAAACTAAGCACTCCTAATTTTGGTCATAATTCCTTCGCGTGTGTTTTCGAAAATTTCTCTCCACCAAATAAAAAGGGGAATGTTTGGATAAATCAACCAAACATTTTTCAGAGTTTGCAAAACTTTTGGTCCATCCAAAATGCTCAAGAATATTTCAAAATGTTTCATTGAACCATTCAAAATTTATGGCCCCTTGCACCATGGAGTAGTCAAAAAAAAAAAAACTCTATGGTCGCATGACAAAAGTCAATGGCTATATGGTTCTTATCATAAACATCTTGAGCAAAATAAAGGACCAATGTTTTTCAAAACCCCCTTCCATAAGCGTGAGTTCATTTTCTCCCCCTCCATCACATCATTTCCTATGACCAAAATAAATGGAGTTGCTATGTTGATTGAGACTCATTCCTTAGCTTTACAATATATGCATGACATTTGTGCATTCCTTACCAAGCTCCACATACAAGCCTCATTTGATAGAAGGTAGGATGAGTGAAGCTTGTAGGAATAGAACTCACATAGGTGTGGTAAGAGAAGTGCCACCCAAAACGAAGGAGAATTTTTGCACCTTGCAGCACATAAAAACTCTGAATGCATACCTGCTAGAATTATGTACTTGTCCGAAAATGCCGTTCTAGTCTTCAATGCTGCATGACAAGGTGTGACATATAAGCCCCACGATTTTTGCAACACTCATGAATATTTTGTGCTCTCGTAAACTTACCACTGTTTAGGGAGTATGTTGTTGCATCTTCATTACCCATGGGGCGCTTCTTTGTAACTCCTGATCCGCCGGTACCCTGAGTTGAGTTTGCTCGGGACGAGCAAAGTTTAAGCTTGGGGAGGTTGTTGGCGGTCGTTAAACCATGTTTTGACCGCCACCCTACCGGTAAATAAATACATAACACCAAGATTTTGTGCATAGTAGATAGGAATAATGCTACTCCACAAGTTTTGGTAGATATTTGGATGCAGGAGTGAATAATGGAGAAAAGTAGGCCCAGTCAGGGAAATTCCCTGGCCGGCCGGCCCCACCCTAGGCCGGTCGGCCCCACCTGGTGGCCACAGGCCCCAGGCTTCCTGTAACATCCCGCCCCCTAGGCCGTCGTTTTTAAGAAATCTAATTGCTCATTAACATAAGCGACGAAAATTTAAAATAACATAGATGGAACTTTTCCCTAAATAAAGTAATATATTGACCCATTTTGGTTTTAATAAATAATTTTGATATGATTCTGATTTCAGATGTTCTTATTTGAGGTTTCATATATTTGGATTTGGTTTCCTTGTTTTAATAAATAAAAGCGTTTTTGTTCGGTTCCATGTTTGAAAACCATGTTTATGCATGTCTTTTCATGAGCACAGAAAATTTGTAAGAATTTAATAATAAAATTTGTTAGGCCGAAAATCCTCAAACAATCGCAGAATCTTACCTAGTATGTTTTGTGAAATTTCGGTAAAGTTTGGAGCACGTTTGCATGTACATATATAAATCTAGTAGCTCGTCTCTATCCTTTGTAAAATAGATAGAAAGCACGGCAGGTTGTATCTCTTATCTTTTCCTGTTTTCTCTCCATACCGGCCCATCAGCCTAGCCCGGCCCAGCTCGCGAACCGCCTGTCGTCGCGTCGTCTTCCTCCTCCGTCAACGCTACCGCACCGCCCGGCCGCTGCCGCGACGCCACGCCAACGGCGCCCATGCCCCGCCCTGTGGAGATGACGAACGAGCTGACGAGAGTGCAGTGATATTTCTCTCTGCCTTCCTTTGCACGCCGGCCTTCCCGCAAGCTTATCTTCTCCTTTCCCTTTTCTCGTTTCCCCGCTTCCACTGACAGCCATGGCCATCGAGGAGAAACCGCCTCTGCTTCCTATAAAAAGAGCCGCTTAGCCTCTTATCCTCTTCCTGTTGTTTCCTTTATCCTCTAAAGCTTAGCCATGCCCACCAAAGTTGCTTGGATTCGATGAATTCCTAATTTTTCCCCATTCCGGCCGCCACCGCCATTGCCGGAAATTGAAGCTCTTCCGGTGAGCTTTACTCCGTATCTTAGTTCGTACAGCATCTCTGCGTCTCGCTTAACTCTACCCCTTTCTTGTTTCTTCAAGATTTTGGGTGGAGGAGCCTCGTCGCCGAGCGCCGCTCTGCTCCGCCGCCGCCGGTTGTCGAGCCGCCGTCTCCGGCCACCGCGACTTGGACCAACCGTTTGGTGAGCTTCTACACAGCCCGTAGATGCTAGAAAGACCACATGAACATGTCGCCGCCCTGCCCTTTTTGCATTGCGATGTCGCAGTGCCGCCGCGCCAGGTCACTGTCGCGCCGCCGCTATCCGTCGTCTCCGGCGGTGAGGCGACCACCGGGGTGCAGTCTGAGCCTTCGCGCGCCGCTTTAGCTAGTCGCCCGCTGGACCCCGCTGTTAGCTCGCCGCCGGCAAGCACGAACTGTGCCACCACTGCTGCGCTAGCGCACGCGCGCTTAATTAAATCGTAAGCTGCTGCGCGCCCACGCAATAGAAGGTTACCGCTGCTGAGCTTCTTTTCCAGCAGAAAATAAAAGGAAATTCTGCTGAACCACTGGCAGCTCACCGCATGCAAAGGAAAATTTATAACTGCACCCCATCCTGCACACAGAACATGGTTCTGACTCGTTTTTAACTACAGAAAAATTCTATAAACATATATGACAATACTAGGCTATACCTTAATGTATTTAGGACCCTTTACCACTGTTTCGCATTATTAAATCATAGGACATGTTGTTAGATACATGCTTAGCTTAATGCACACATGCTTCGTATAAGAAAATTTTATATTTCTTCTTTTAGAAATGGTTTGGATATTTACATAATGAATATGCATGTGGTGCATATAGATTCATTTACCTTCTAGTTATGTTAAATTAATCTATAGTCTTGTATCCTTGAATCGCTCAAATAAACTAAAACATGCAAACCTTTAAGCTATGTCATATTAGAGCAACCTAATTAGTTTAAATAAAATATATTTGGAATAATTTGCCTGCATGAGTAGTGTACCAAACTACTTGTAGGAATTTGGATTCTCACCCGTAGGTATGTTTCATATGCGTGAGAAACATATAGCTTTGTCTTACATATAAATCACCCTGTGGTTAATTGATATGCAAATCTGTTTATTTGTGCACGACTTCCGATACAACCCCAAGTTCTTTAATAGGAATAGGTTATGATGCACATGATAGTTATGCATGCAATCACCATTAATAAAACATGTGCACCTCATCATGTTCACCATAGGCAGTAGTGAATAAATGTTTATGCATAACCTTACACCTTACATTCTTTAAGAGAAAATAATTAATAAATAACTTGTCTGGATGAATATGGCCTTTATAAGACCAGCAGCACATCTCATAGCAAATGGCCACCATAGAGTAAATGGAACCGCGTAAACCCTAGTAGCCCTTCTTCTATTTATTTATCGATAGAATTCGATAACGCGTGGTCCATTCGTACGAACTCCGAGTACATATTTATTTTCATGAAATGCATTCCATAATCATGCTCTTTGGTTTTCATTCAAAATATTTATATTTATTATTGTAGATTTTATTGGATCTTCTTGGATGGCTTTATTTGGATTTCTCGGTATTTATCGATCGCGGATTGATGCGCACGTGAGTGAATCGTCGAAGGACTACATCGCGGGAGAATCAACAATTGAAGATCATTGCACGAGCTATGTATAAAGGTGCGAGGCAAGCACACCCCCTTGATCATTTTGATCCTATGTTTGCAAATGCAATTAAGTGCTTTATATGTAGGATAAATTTGTGCATAGTTTATATCACTAAAAATGCTCATGGGGGATGGTAGATACTACCTATTCATCTTACATCCATTTGTTGAGCTATATCATATTTCCTTGTAACCATAGGTTGGGCTATCACATTGGTTATATGCTCTAGCTTCATGCTATAATTAATTGCTATTAAAGATTGTTCAAATGAAAGGCTATAACTTGTATAAATGTAAGTACATGTATATTCACTAAATTTCAGATTTATGTTGATGGGAAAGTCTTGGTTATGTATGTTTAGAATGTCGGTGATGACAGGTTATGATGTGATATTTTGTTCATTGGATTGGTGATTGATATGATGAGGATGATTTTGGGAGACCCGTCACATCACATAAGGACCGGTACATTTGTATCTTGATTTAAGGAAACCTCGTGCGACCATGGATGCTGGTATGGGACGGTCATGGCCAAGTAATTAGTTGAAAGCTACCTTGCCTTCTAGAAGTAGGGATTGTGCGGGTAACCCTAAAGATTGGGTTATTCGAAGGGGCTCCCATTGCTATATGCGTGGGAACAAAGTTTGCCGACACAATGTTTAGTACCCTCTGGACTAGTATCTCAATGCGAAGGAGGAATAGCCTCTGGAGTGCTTAGCTTCCTGTAAAGGGGGATTCATACTATGCAGGGAAGGCAAGAATAGTGGACGACTAGTGAAAAAGCTATGTGTGATACCGATGTGCACACTTCGTGAGTGCACGGTGCTAGCTACACCACATACGGTCACTCACTGTCCATGGGTACAGCGTACAAACTCTGCAGAGTCATAATCTATTCGAATAGCCGTGCTTGCGGTCTCAAGCTCCTTAATGATGGGTCTTTGTTTAGAGAATGGATGGGATTAAAATTTGACTATGGCTATTATTGTTGTTGATTTATAAATGGTATAGATGGAGAAAATATTCATGCCATGGAGGTAGTGAATATGCATAGGCGCTTGACATGGAGGTCAAGTATGAAACTTTACATATGATGTCTTACTTGTGCTTACATTTATGCAATTTATATTCAAGCACTTTAATTTAGTAATTATCTCATTATTCAAGTTTAGATTAACAAATGCTCATTTATGCAAACTTTGCCCTCATTATTCTATCCTTCATTCAGCCAAGCATTTGATTATGACATTGCAATTATTCACCCGCATAGCTTGCCTCCGATAACTTGTTTCAGATATGACATGGATCTCGGTGAGGCACGACGTCGTTCTCTCTAGGAGTTCAACTTCCAGCCAATTGCCTGTGGAATGAACATGGGCCACCCGCTGCGAATTTGAATTCTATTTGCCGTTGCGTATATCTCTTCATGTATTCTTGTCGGCCTTCAAGCCAATATTTTTGTAAATCCTGAATAAATTTGATAGTTACATTATGTATAGTTGTGATTCCACTGTGATTACCGTGTGTACTTGTCATTGATCCTGGGGCAAGTACGGAAAACACGGAGTATCGGGTGATTTAATTACCCGGGACGCTTCAGGTGGTATCAGAGCTATATTGACTGCAGGTTGACCCTAGATAGACCGGTCGTTAATTTAGATTAGTAATTTGAAGATATATTTTCAAAACTATCAAATGTCTTTGAGGAAAATATAAGGTTTTGCTGTATCTCTCTTCTAAAATCTTAGTTTCTTATCTCTCCTATGCTCTCATTTGATTTGAGAAAATGTTTTCCCACTCTTATCCTTTTCTTAAGTAAGAAGAAAAAGAAGGACCGGATGATTCTCATCTTACCTGAACCATGACTCTCATATTCCCATTGCCTCTCATCTTGCATTGTCGTTGAGTCTATTTCCTACCTAATTTTCTCTCTTATATGCCATCAAGGGCCAAGCAAGAAGAAGATATAGTAAGAGTATGACCGTGGACGTTAAGACCTCTTCTCTAATTCTTTTCAAAATTGTTTAGGAAGTATAGTTGCATATAAGCCGTAGAAAAAAAATTAAGGTAGGATTATATGGCATTTTAAAGTGCTATGCCATGACAACCTATGAACATAAACCATGCCAAACTTGTTTTTGAAAATCTCGGAGGTTTCATTTGCAATTGGTTTGTTCGTTCCTTTCATTTTGATGTTCCAAGTGGTTTTGGTGTTTCCTTTTCTAAAACATAAGGTTTCATGCTAAATAAATATTTTAAGTTTTACTAACCTCCCTTTAGAATAACATGATACTAACTTTTGCCATGATATTAGTTAACTTTAAGACTAGTATGTTGCTAATTATGCCTCCTGACTTATAATTTCTAATACTCTAACTGCATACATTTCACTTATCTGATTTATCAAACTCTTCTTTGATTCATCTCCATGCATGACATACACCGTGGTAAAGCCATGCTAAAATCCTTGTTAACCCAATACCAATTTCATTTTTATCCAATCTGCTCTATGTTGTGAAATCATTTTTGCATTTCATTTATCCTATATGTCAAATGCTATCCTCGATACTTGCACTAGTATCCTAACAATCTCCTCATTGTCCTTTGTTAGTTCTATTGATTTCAAAATGATCTCACGTCCTCACGTATCCATTTCTCTAATATTTTGGCATACCCTTACCTTTTTGTTCATGTAGAATTAGTTTTAAAGGTAACATATATTGGTACACTTGTCATGTCATATTTCTCACTTTGTTAATTAACAATAGAACTTTTAAGGGGGGTAGTGTCCCAAGGTATATTGTGGCAGCGAGATCATCTCAACCTGAAATGTTGATCAAAGGATATCTGCTCATTGTTGGATATTATCTTGCTTATCTGGAAAAATATGGGTATCTCAATGCTCATTGGATGATCTGATTTTTCTGTGCTATTATATATATTGTGGATTCATGGACCATCGGAATATATCACTCTATTGGAATTATTGGACAAATGGGCTTTCTCATGATATTATGATATTGAGCGGATTGTTTGGTTATCTCAATATTCAAGACATGATATCATTGATTTATGAAGTGCTTTGGTTGTCACACAAATACTCGATGGACTATCTAATCGAGTGCAAGCCTGCAAGTGATGGACTTCTCCTATACTGGATACCTTGGGTTAAGGTTAATAAATAGATAGATATAAAAAAAATATAGGAATAAATTTGATTAAGGACAATAGGATCATGCTCATTTTCGATACTCTATGGTCATTGTTACATAGCACGATCTGCATATCGTGATGATTGCATTTGTTGATTCCTTTTTAAATTTTCAAGCATGAAAACTTTTATGAATTTCTTTGACAACTTATTCTACTAATTGATAAATCATTGATCACATTTTTGTATTGGCGTTCTCATCGTTTGCACTTGCTCATGTTGTCTGCACTGAAATTTATTCTCACGCCCTTTACCAACTTTGAACTCATAGTT
Organism: Eragrostis nindensis; assembly: GCA_012490785.1. Taxonomy (NCBI): domain Eukaryota; kingdom Viridiplantae; phylum Streptophyta; class Magnoliopsida; order Poales; family Poaceae; genus Eragrostis; species Eragrostis nindensis. The sequence continues at coordinate 27,489 of JAAXCT010003445.1, forward strand.
ATTTGATCGCTAAAACCAAACTCGGTCTTGTTCCAAGGAAGCTATCTTGTAAATCTTGGAATAGGTTCATAATCCCTCCTTGGTGTCTTTATCTCAGTTATCTTGTTAACATGGATTGGTTGCAATTTTTCTAGGATGTCAAGTGATGTGGTCATGTTCTCCTCATTGACTCACATGGCATTCGAGTTGTTCCGTAACCAATCATAATGATTTTATTTTCCGTTGTAAACTCATTCGTCACCTGATGTCAAGTTCCGTGAGACTACTAGCTTATCACTCTTGACTCCCAATCCTCAATACGCTATTTAATCAGGAACTTCCTTGTGATTTCAAAATATCAGTCTCCTTTTTATGACAATCTTTTAAAATATTTCTTTTCCAAGAACGAAATGTTTGGAGTATCCATTCAAATATTCCCTTTGTTCTGAATTTATTTTTGAAAGCCTTTATTCACCGAGTTTAATAAAATAAATTTTGTCCCTTGATCATATATGTACCCACTAACTTTCGACAAAAACTAAAGGTAGAAACTTATGTAATGCTAACGCTCATAACAAGCTAACATATTTGACAAGGCCTGCAAAGAAGTGACTCGATGTTAACTCCCATTACACTTTGGAAGATGAAGCTTCATGCCGAAGTCCAAAAGGAAAGAAAGTTTACGATATATAAGGAAAGAAAGTTTACGATGTATACTCCAAGTACAAGGAACTAACTATGTCAAAAGAAAGCAATGGGACTACATGAAGATTGCTCTTCGCCTCCAAGCCTTGAAGATGAAGGAATTAACTCTATGCATTGTGTGTTGCATGAAAGTATTTTTATAGTAGGTTAAAATTTATTTAAGGGGGGTAGGACGTAAAATGTATCTAACCTTGATAATCTTTTATCACGTGCTAACTCCTCACATGAGCTGGAGGAAAAAAAAAAAAAAAAAAAAAAACCGCAATCTTTACTAACCAATGCTAATGAACACTAGGTGTTTTCTTTCAAAAGTTTTTTTTTAAAAAAAATAATTAACATATTCCACCAACTATGAAGGAATAGAAGTACTACATGTGAAGAATGGTTCAAGGAATCAGCCATGTCAAAGAAAGAAGCAAGGCAAGTGTGCGAAGATCGTCCCGATGAGTTGTATGTCGAAGATGAGAAGAATAACAACGCCTTGAAGCTTTCCTTTGTAACCATCCTCACTAACACTTCGCGGAATCTCGGGGACGAGATTCTTTTAAGGGGGGTAGACTGTAACATCCCGCCCCCTAGGCCGTCGTTTTTAAGAAATCTAATTGCTCATTAACATAAGCGACGAAAATTTAAAATAACATAGATGGAACTTTTCCCTAAATAAAGTAATATATTGACCCATTTTGGTTTTAATAAATAATTTTGATATGATTCTGATTTCAGATGTTCTTATTTGAGGTTTCATATATTTGGATTTGGTTTCCTTGTTTTAATAAATAAAAGCGTTTTTGTTCGGTTCCATGTTTGAAAACCATGTTATGCATGTCTTTTCATGAGCACAGAAAATTTGTAAGAATTTAATAATAAAATTTGTTAGGCCGAAAATCCTCAAACAATCGCAGAATCTTACCTAGTATGTTTTGTGAAATTTCGGTAAAGTTTGGAGCACGTTTGCATGTACATATATAAATCTAGTAGCTCGTCTCTATCCTTTGTAAAATAGATAGAAAGCACGGCAGGTTGTATCTCTTATCTTTTCCTGTTTCTATCCATACCGGCCCATCAGCCTAGCCTGGCCCAGCTCGCGAACCGCCTGCGTCGCTCGTCTTCCTCCTCCGTCAACGCTACCGCACCGCCTGGCCGCTGCCGCGACGCCACGCCAACGCCGCCCATGCCCCGCCCTGTGGAGATGACGAACGAGCTGACGAGAGTGCAGTGATATTTCTCTCTGCCTTCCTTTGCACGCCGGCCTTCCCGCAAGCTTATCTTCTCCTTTTCCCTTTTCTCGTTTCCCCGCTTCCACTGACAGCCATGGCCATCGAGGAGAAACCGCCTCTGCTTCCTATAAAAAGAGCCGCTTAGCCTCTTATCCTCTTCCTGTTGTTTCCTTTATCCTCTAAAGCTTAGCCATGCCCACCAAAGTTGCTTGGATTCGATGAATTCCTAATTTTTCCCCATTCCGGCCGCCACCGCCATTGCCGGAAATTGAAGCTCTTCCGGTGAGCTTTACTCCGTATCTTAGTTCGTACAGCATCTCTGCGTCTCGCTTAACTCTACCCCTTTCTTGTTTCTTCAAGATTTTGGGTGGAGGAGCCTCGTCGCCGAGCGCCGCTCTGCTCCGCCGCCGCCGGTTGTCGAGCCGCCGTCTCCGGCCACCGCGACTTGGACCAACCGTTTGGTGAGCTTCTACACAGCCCGTAGATGCTAGAAAGACCACATGAACATGTCGCCGCCCTGCCCTTTTTGCATTGCGATGTCGCAGTGCCGCCGCGCCAGGTCACTGTCGCGCCGCCGCTATCCGTCGTCTCCGGCGGTGAGGCGACCACCGGGGTGCAGTCTGAGCCTTCGCGCGCCGCTTTAGCTAGTCGCCCGCTGGACCCCGCTGTTAGCTCGCCGCCGGCAAGCACGAACTGTGCCACCACTGCTGCGCTAGCGCACGCGCGCTTAATTAAATCGTAAGCTGCTGCGCGCCCACGCAATAGAAGGTTACCGCTGCTGAGCTTCTTTTCCAGCAGAAAATAAAAGGAAATTCTGCTGAACCACTGGCAGCTCACCGCATGCAAAGGAAAATTTATAACTGCACCCCATCCTGCACACAGAACATGGTTCTGACTCGTTTTTAACTACAGAAAAATTCTATAAACATATATGACAATACTAGGCTATACCTTAATGTATTTAGGACCCTTTACCACTGTTTCGCATTATTAAATCATAGGACATGTTGTTAGATACATGCTTAGCTTAATGCACACATGCTTCGTATAAGAAAATTTTATATTTCTTCTTTTAGAAATGGTTTGGATATTTACATAATGAATATGCATGTGGTGCATATAGATTCATTTACCTTCTAGTTATGTTAAATTAATCTATAGTCTTGTATCCTTGAATCGCTCAAATAAACTAAAACATGCAAACCTTTAAGCTATGTCATATTAGAGCAACCTAATTAGTTTAAATAAAATATATTTGGAATAATTTGCCTGCATGAGTAGTGTACCAACTACTTGTAGGAATTTGGATTCTCACCCGTAGGTATGTTTCATATGCGTGAGAAACATATAGCTTTGTCTTACATATAAATCACCCTGTGGTTAATTGATATGCAAATCTGTTTATTTGTGCACGACTTCCGATACAACCCCAAGTTCTTTAATAGGAATAGGTTATGATGCACATGATAGTTATGCATGCAATCACCATTAATAAAACATGTGCACCTCATCATGTTCACCATAGGCAGTAGTGAATAAATGTTTATGCATAACCTTACACCTTACATTCTTTAAGAGAAAATAATTAATAAATAACTTGTCTGGATGAATATGGCCTTTATAAGACCAGCAGCACATCTCATAGCAAATGGCCACCATAGAGTAAATGGAACCGCGTAAACCCTAGTAGCCCTTCTTCTATTTATTATCGATAGAATTCGATAACGCGTGGTCCATTCGTACGAACTCCGAGTACATATTTATTTTCATGAAATGCATTCCATAATCATGCTCTTTGGTTTTCATTCAAAATATTTATATTTATTATTGTAGATTTTATTGGATCTTCTTGGATGGCTTTATTTGGATTTCTCGGTATTTATCGATCGCGGATTGATGCGCACGTGAGTGAATCGTCGAAGGACTACATCGCGGGAGAATCACAATTGAAGATCATTGCACGAGCTATGTATAAAGGTGCGAGGCAAGCACACCCCCTTGATCATTTTGATCCTATGTTTGCAAATGCAATTAAGTGCTTTATATGTAGGATAAATTTGTGCATAGTTTATATCACTAAAAATGCTCATGGGGGATGGTAGATACTACCTATTCATCTTACATCCATTTGTTGAGCTATATCATATTTCCTTGTAACCATAGGTTGGGCTATCACATTGGTTATATGCTCTAGCTTCATGCTATAATTAATTGCTATTAAAGATTGTTCAAATGAAAGGCTATAACTTGTATAAATGTAAGTACATGTATATTCACTAAAATTTCAGATTCATGTTGATGGGGAAGTCTTGGTTATGTATGTTTAGAATGTCGGTGATGACGGGTTAAGATGTGATATTTTGTTCATTGGATTGGTGATTGATATGATGAGGATGATTTTGGGAGACCCGTCACATCACATAAGGACCGGTACATTTGTATCTTGATTTAAGGAAACCTCGTGCGACCATGGATGCTGGTATGGGACGGTCATGGCCAAGTAATTAGTTGAAAGCTACCTTGCCTTCTAGAAGTAGGGATTGTGCGGGTAACCCTAAAGATTGGGTTATTCGAAGGGGCTCCCATTGCTATATGCGTGGGAACAAAGTTTGCCGACACAATGTTTAGTACCCTCTGGACTAGTATCTCAATGCGAAGGAGGAATAGCCTTTGGAGTGCTTAGCTTCCTGTAAAGGGGGATTCATACTATGCAGGGAAGGCAAGAATAGCGGATGACTAGTGAAAAAGCTATGTGTGATACCGATGTGCACACTTCGTGAGTGCACGGTGCTAGCTACACCATAACGGTCACTCACTGTCCATGGGTACAGCGTACAAACTCTGCAGAGTCATAATCTATTCGAATAGCCGTGCTTGCGGTCTCAAGCTCCTTAATGATGGGTCTTTGTTTAGAGAATGGATGGGATTAAAATTTGACTATGGCTATTATTGTTGTTGATTATAAATGGTATAGATGGAGAAAATATTCATGCCATGGAGGTAGTGAATATGCATAGGCGCTTGACATGGAGGTCAAGTATGAAACTTTACATATGATGTCTTACTTGTGCTTACATTTATGCAATTTATATTCAAGCACTTTAATTTAGTAATTATCTCATTATTCAAGTTTAGATTAACAAATGCTCATTTATGCAAACTTTGCCCTCATTATTCTATCCTTCATTCAGCCAAGCATTTGATTATGACATTGCAATTATTCACCCGCATAGCTTGCCTCCGATAACTTGTTTCAGATATGACATGGATCTCGGTGAGGCACGACGTCGTTCTCTCTAGGAGTTCAACTTCCAGCCAATTGCCTGTGGAATGAACATGGGCCACCCGCTGCGAATTTGAATTCTATTTGCCGTTGCGTATATCTCTTCATGTATTCTTGTCGGCCTTCAAGCCAATATTTTTGTAAATCCTGAATAAATTTGATAGTTACATTATGTATAGTTGTGATTCCGCTATGATTATCGTGTGTACTTGTCACTGATCCTGGGACAAGTACGGAAACACGTAGTTTCGGGTAATTTAATGACCCGGGACGCTTCACTTCCTCCAGTGGGCTGGAAGATAATCTTCAACGCATAATTCAAGCCCAGCCCGGCAGAATTCCATCGGACATTCTGGAAAGGTGGGCTATTTGGGCCTTTACTTGGCCCTCAATCCAATTCTGCCGACCCCATGAAGTAGCCGACCTTCGGACCGCATCAGGAGAGGATCTGGAGCGTTCAGGCAAAGACGGTGGCCAACCGACCGAAGGGACGGCCGGCCGGCCACCCCCCTAGGCCGGCCGGCCGACTTTGTCGGCGCCGCCTCTCCAAAGTCGGCCAGGGTGCTTCCACCGCCTTCACAAAGCTATAAAAGGGACCCCTCGCCTCCGAATCAATTCGCACCATCACACTTCATCCAGTGTTCATTAGTTATGTTGAGTAGTAAGCTTTGGGAGTTAGAGTAGAGTAGAGTAGAGTGAGAGCTCTCTCGGGCTTCCGGAGTATTCTCGGAGTTCGGTTATAGTCTTTGTATCTTACTCTTGAGATATTATTTTATTTATTATATAATTAGTTTTATCTTTATTTATTTCTTTTAGTAATTCTTTTCTATTTAGTTTATATTATCGTTAAGTAAGTGCTCGTAGAAGTCTTGTTGTGGGATTCGTGATTGTTGGAATAGCGAGTACGAGAGAGTGCCGTCGTCGGAGATGACGTCGTGTGAAATCTGTGCTTGTTCATTCTTAGATAGGACTGCTCCGTTGATCCAAGAGTAGCTCCTCTAGGCGGGTTGTAAGCGTGGCGCTTAGATCTTGGCCTATGCACGTTTGGCACCCAACCCCACGGAGGATGTAGCCGCGAGTGTATGTGACAGCTGCAACCGGTCTCTGTAATCCACCACGTCCGGGTGTGGACTCAGCAGGGTCTTAATTATAGCGGATGGATCCCCAGGGTGAACTAGCAGCATCGGTTGCCCTGGCCAATTTCCGTGCCCCGAAACGACATGACTTGTATGTGTATGAGCTTAACTAGAGTAAATAACCTTTGTAGAATTGACTGCTAGAAAAGTAAATAATAGATAAACAACAGGTAGCCTTAACTCTATCTCGTTTGCTCCCAAATGTATACTAGATTTATTTTATTACCTTGGATTGAGGATGTGTGTGCCACCCATATATATCATGCCTATCTTACCCCCGTCTCAAGTATAGTTGATACATTATTTCTTTCTCCAAATTATCCAATGCATAGCTATTATTCAGCTTCCTTTTGCTTCTACTACTTCCCTGCGGAAATATAAATACGATAACCCTGGAATACTCAAGGTGAAATGCTACAATGGTGATCCGTGCGCTTGCGGAATTAATGAATTTAATTTTATCGCATAAGAACCGCCAACAAACA
>JAAXCT010003446.1:0-34286 GCA_012490785.1 Eragrostis nindensis
GGGAGTGAGCAAGGTTTTGCTTGGCGCCTGCTTGTGGAGACAGGGGAGGTGGCGGGGGAAGCTGATGGTGTCGGAGGATCGCAACGGAGCAGCGGCGCGAGCGGAGAGGGGGAAGAGCAGCGCGGAGGTTTTTGCCGGTGTGGGGTCTCATGTCGGAGGTGGAGCGGGGGGGGATTATGTAACGCTTGGGCGGAGCGGTGGACGGTGGGATGTGGTACACGTGGCGGGGGAGAGGGGCATCCAGTATCACAGCATCCGTAGGAGGAACTCTCGAACTTTTTTCCTCCTCACTGAGCCATTTTTTTCTTCTTCCTTCACCCAAAAAAAAAACAAATGTTTTGTAAAAAAAAGAAAACCAAATTGTTCCGTCGACGATGGTGACTTTGTTGTGTGTGTGTGTGTGTGTTGGGGGGGGGGGGGGGGGGGGGGGGGGGGGTGGTGAATGGTGTTTTCGCGGGTCCAAAAAGGAAAAAAATGGTGTTTAGTCGATGAATGATGAATCACTAAAAAATGGTGCACTAGTGGAAGAAGAAGAGTTCGTTCTGCAAAAAAAAAAAAAGGGGCACTCTGATGATATTAGTAAGGATGCGTTTTAGCAATCGGTGCCTATGAATAAGTATGCGGCTGCCCATCTATCCAATCTCTATTCCAAATCTGTCAATGATGTAAGGGCAATTTCGACGGAGGATAGTATGTACAATAATGCGAAGAAGCGCTGAATACAGTTTCATATGTACACCATCCAGAATTTATACAAACAAATACGGGTGAATTTGGCAGAGAGAGACTATGTACAACAATGTATACATATACGTGCAAGATGCCCATGGCCTGCTTGTGGCCCAGACGGAAGGTACACGCTGTGTATAGTTTCAAATGTATCACAAAACTGGTGTGAACTCAACAAGCTGCTTGCGTTGGTGAAGGTGTATATCAGAACAAAGCGTCAATGCTCAGCAGAGGTTAGTACGTTGACATCTTTAAGTGTGAAACCATGGACCACGGGCAGGATGAATCCATTCCCTAGCCGTGAGTTCCAAATAAGGCATGGCTACTGTGTTCAAGAAAACACGAATCACTCCCTGCAAATGTAGCATTTTGTTACAGATTCAATTTTAGTAAACCAAACATGACTTAAAAACATGATTCTTTTGACAACAACATTCTGCAAATGGCTAGAAAACCATGACACCGCAAAATAAACAGGAAAAATGCATAATATTGCTGATATTGACTACCTGAATCAAAGACATATGGAAGTTTCCATTTTACGCCACTTTAACGCAAAGAGAGAAATTGTCTAATCCAACTTTACCATATACTTTATCGCCAGATGTCTCAACAGCCCAGAAGCACTTACAAACCTGCACCGAAAGATATGATTAGATCCAAAAACTCAATGTGAGCTACAAATAAGTTTATATGAAACTTTAATCATATTTTCGATAATGGGGGCGCGGGAACCCTGGTCATCAATGAATTTCCCATGAATATATGGTATATTGAAAATAAGACAGTTCGTTACATGTAAGTATTGACGATAACCAAGAATCTTGGTTTCTTTCCGTATCAATGGAGCAATGGAGCAAAACAAACAAAAACTTTAGCAGTTTATAATCTTACCACTGAGATACATGCAACTGAAACTGTGTCTTTGCCTTTAAAACATCAATTATCATGTCTGCATTATGGTAGCACTGATTTCTTCAGATCTAACCTTATCACCGGGGATGAAGCCATTGAAATGTTGAGCACATGTCATCGTTTGGGTAATTCCAGTATAAGCGAGGAATGATAAATTTCCAACTAGCCGTGTTCAGTAGAGATTGATCAGGAACTTTATCAACAATCCAATGCATTGAACCTGCCTGAAGCCACAAGGGTATTAATGTCAAATCCTAGAAATAACTGTAGAATGCAAAGAAGTATTTCAGAAGAAAAATGTTATCCTATATAATATGTCGTAGTTACCTTGAAATACAACTTCAAGTGCCGAATTGAATACATCTCATCAAGTGAAAGCAAAAGCATTTTTGATGCATCCCCACATGATAAGAAAGCTGCGGATGCTTCTGCAAAATGTTTGTCTTAGCATCTGCTGACGCAAACAATCCATCGATATCAAACTCAATTGAAGAATTGCCATAGCGAGGATCATTAACGAAAGTCATGTTCAAGGCAGCGACATTGTCCAGATTGACCACTCCTAGGAAGACCTTGCAGAAATGAGTCCAGTTTTCCAGCGCCTTCAATAATATTTTCAGGTATTGCCTTCACAGCAGCTTTATATGATCTTCAAAAGCATTTATAAACCTTCAGACATAATGGGCAAGAAGACATGGAGATCAAAGTATGAACTTTGCCTCTTGATATGTTTGACAATATAAGCGAGAGGACTCCAGAAATTTTATATGTTTTACATGAATATAAAGCATGCAAACAGTCCGGGTATTCTCAATAAAACACAATAAACAATAGCACCAGCACTTTCAAAATAACATTTAATTATCAACATCTCAGGAAGGGACTAACTAAAAGCGAGCCCTCAAAATATTTCTTGATATAATATCCTTGTATGGTTATACTACATCTTTTGAATTTTGTATTGAAATCAATGCCGTAAATGCAAAATAAACTGTTCAGAATGCATATGTATAGCCATATCTCGCACGACGGTATGTAAAATTATCCAAAGCTAACAATGGCAGTAATAAATACAAATATGAACAAGCATTGTTGTGCACTGAAAGAGATCACGATCAGAAGTTCAGAACCTTAAATCCTATATCCTCAAAAGTTAATGATATGATTCACCTTTTAAATTCTAAATGGCAGCCAGGAATGAACCCATCAATAGAGATGCGAAGGCAAAACATACCCTTGATAAAACCAAGATGCTCCACCATCCAGTGATATCACCAGGTCTTTCACGTAACAACCAGATTGCGAAAAGCCAGAGCCAAACTGCCATTAATATTCTTTATTGCCATGGTAATCCCAACTTCCATTCCTTGAACCTTACAAGCATAAAGGATAATTGCTTCCTCTCAGTAATCAGAACAAAAATAAAAAGTCAAACCTAAAAGTCAGCTAAAGTTATCCTTAAAATACAGTATTCAGCTAAGATTCATGGCTCAGAGACAAAAGGAGTACATCATAGAATGCTTAAGCTCAAAGCGTTTAGGAACTTCTTCGAAAGGGAGGGTTGTCTACAAAGTGCTATTTCAGAAACAAAAAAAAGAAGATTGAAGAAACTGGTCAGTTAGTGATGGTTTCAAGGTTTTTATGATTTATGAACCACATCATTAGTTATACACAACAGTTACAATGTCAGACATTACATGTTTCCCAACTACCACTTGTGAGCAGACAAATTAATAATATCCAACATCAAGTACTCGTATAATTTTGAGGAGTGTTTTTGATTTCATGAGCAATTGAGTACATGATCGTTTCATCAAAGTCTGCTAATAGATCAGTCATATACAATAGAGCAGTGAGTTGCATAACATGTCTAGATTTGATTGAGAATCCATAGTTTTGAATCAAATATAGCGCTTGCAGACTTGCAAAGAGATCTGGCATTCTAACTTAGTAAGAAGCTTCATTTACCATATGGGTTACTGTCTCATCAAAACACTAGTACGGAAAGATGGATAAGTAAAAAACTTAGCTAAATATAGAAACAAAATAAGCTCTATTGAAGAATGGCCAGCAGCTCAGTTCAGTCCAAGCATGGAACTGAATGATGTCTTTCCTGTCCTATGCAGAGGTACATTGATGATGAAAAGTTTTGCTTCTTTTATTGAGGCATTAATCTAAAGATTTAAGAACAACGCGTCGTTAACAATGCAATGAACTTAACAGTTCAATGAATCAGCTACTATATAAATGTTGAAAGATCAAGGTTTGTCAGCGTCCAATTCTACAAGTTCATTGAAATAGGTCACTACTGCATTTGTTCACAAAATGCTATCAATAATTTTCACCAAGTTAACAAGCTCAACTTTGTACGAGTATACGAGATCAAATCTAGCACAATTCACATCTAAATCCGACCTTCTGTCCCCCGCACAAGCAGCAAATAACCAGCAAATTACCAGGATCGAGGCGGTCCCGCTATCAGCGATCTCCAATGGAAAGAGCCACAATCGTAGCGGTAGCTCCAGCCCATGCTGAGGTTGGCGGGTGATGCCAGAGGCGAAGACGACCAGGCTCGATTCTCCGGGTAGATGGTAGAGTTGTCCCGACGTCGAGGTGGAAGAGCGTGATGTTGGATGCGGCGATGCGTACGCCGCCGAGGAAGGGCACGCGCATGGACTTCTCCACGCCGGGAAGCCGGAGCGGGGTCAGCGACCCGCACCGCCTGCTCGATCAGCACGTCCTTGCGAAGGCCAGGCCCTTCTCCGCTACCACTGCGGAGACGGCGCATCATCGCCGCCGGTGGCAACCGCGGCGGCGGCGTGGAGAGGAGGAGGGGAAGGAGACGGAGGTGAGCCATGGTGGGTGGGGGCGGCGGAGAGGAGGTGGACGGTGGTGGTGGAAGGGGAGGAAGGAAGGCTGTAGAGTCGAGAACTCGAGATGACGGCTGTATTTACTTATGCATTTGGAATTATTTGAGGTGGTATGTACGTTTTAGCAATATGTAATACTGGTATGTATCAGCTTATTAGTTGTAAAATACGAGAGATTTTTGTTAATCTTTTTTCATTGAAATGCTAACTATGAACAAAGAATTTAGTTAACAAGTTTATTGGTTTCAGTTAGAGTGGAATTATTTCGTGTGACAATACTATAAATTAGCAAAACATTTGACTGTTAATGACAAAGCATTGTTAAGGGAATGTAAAAACGATGCTGCTAGATCATAAGAAAAAAAATCTATCATAAGTAACTTTTTCTATTTAAAATTATTTATTTAATTGTTTATACACTTGTTTTTGTTCAATTTTGAGAAAGTTAGATTTTAGTCAAACCTAAAAATATTTACATCTCTAAACGGATGGATCGATTGTCAAATGAATAATGTGGCTCTTAGCATTGAAAGGCTATAAAGTTCTGTTGGAACATGACACAAATAAAAATAACTCTATCCCAAGAAGGATGATGCAAAGATTCCAGCATGTACTATTGGACTAACCATGTTGGACTTATAAAGGCAAGCTAACGAGCTAATGTTCGTTTCCCGGCAAGAAAAAACTAATGATCTATAAAGTTGGAAGCAACGGCCTTATCCAGAGCTCCAAGTACGTCTTTGCATTCGCTACAGACTGTATTAGTGTAAATGTAATCATTCTCTTCTTGCCGAAACTTGCACGGCTGCTTTGCAGACATGAGGGGAGTGTGTAGCTTGCAAGTTTGTGTATCTTTACAATCAACGGCAGTACTAGAGCTCTTTTTAAGGACTGAGTAAAGGGGTTGACCTAGCACACTAGCATATGATATTCCTAATTACATATAAAAGTAATAAATTAGTTCAAGGCACAAAGGTGATTCAAGTTTTTGAACCTAATATCAGGGAGAGAGAGAAGGGGGGGGGGGGGGGGGGGGGGGGGGGGGGGGGGGGGCCAGGGGGAACAAATTAGTTAATTCGCGTAAAGCGACGGTCATATAAGGAAAAAAGGATTATGACGCTGCTTACGGGTGTACCTACAACAAACTGTTGGTGTGAAATGACAACAACAGATTTCAGAAAAAAACAGTATAACGAATTACAGCTAAAACATTGTTCCTACACCGTTGCACAATGCTGATGACACCGGCCGCCGACGAGCATATATAACTTCGCCCCTGTATATTCGTTTATCCCGTACACAAAGTCATGGGATTGCAGAATTAATATGAAATATTGAGAAGGCAGCTTGTTGTATGCAAAATTGTTTTTTTTTTGTTAGACCTTTTCATGGCTAACATTAGGCCTGAAAGCGGGACGGGAAAATCCCGTCCCGACCGGCTTCCGTGACTCGCTTTCTCCCGACCGATTTCGAATAGGCAAGAGAAAAGCAGGACGGGACTGAAAACAGGATGAGAAAAACAGGATGCCAGGATCGAAAACGATTTGGCCCTTTTCCTGTCCGTATTACCAGGATCCCGTTTTGTTACGGGAAATTCCTGTTTTCATCCCGTGCGGTATGCAGCCCACTGGTCACTAGTCCACCACCTTAGCCTAACATACATTCGAGACACTTTAACATGCATCGTTTAGTCATAACAGTGATTTTTTTCGTATGCTGTTAAATTTTTTTATTAATATACATATATCACTACTGTTTCCTTGAGATACGGTCATTTGTATAAGACTCTTGACAATCTGTGGCATATCTAGGTAAGGGTGGTCCAACTTAACATAATCTCTTAGCAAACGCTATAATCGATCGTGGATTTGGCTTTGAGATTTTTATTTCTACTACTTAAAATTGTTGCACACTTGTATCTGACTGGCCTACGAACGATAACATTGCACACTTGTGTTAGCATTTGTATGTGACTGACTGGGATGATATAGATGTATTTGTGTTAGCATATTTAGTTAGTAAATAAAAAAATTAAAGCAAAATAAGTAATAAAATATAACCGAGGTAACTCAATTTCAATGTAAAAATGCTTTGGCTGCCTCACTTCTCTCACTAACCAAGCACGTCGAATTTTTGTGTAGCTGCCGTAAGTTTGGTGTGGCAAACAAGGGCGGGCAATCAAACATGTCGTTGAAGCATGATGTGATCTTAGAAAATGAATTTAATCATGGATTTGTAAGTCAGACATGATTTGTATTTTAATTATCATTTACTAAACATCTAGCCGTTGCGCATTGCTTTTACCAAGCATCCACTCCGCGGTCTTAAGATCTTTCTTTGTATAACCCCCAAGCCAAATGTAGATGCACTTTTCACAAAACATATTTAACCCTATGAATGCTCAAGTTACGAGCCGAGTATGTCACCTATCATCGAAAAATCAAATCACTGTAACACACAAGAAAAGCAGACCTGTCGTCCGTCAAAAGGATACCACAACGAATTGAAAAAGGATGAGGAAACCGCTTGACGAACGCGGAGCCTTACGTGTTGAGAAAGAGGCACGACTAGGAGGCCAAAAAGAGGGCCTGGCTCCACTACATGAAGATTAGTATATGCTCAAGTTACGAGCCGAGTAGATGCTAGAAAAGTAACACAGCAAGACGAGTCACGAGTTTTCAGTTTTTCCTTTTTGGCGAATGAGTTTAGAGTTATAGACATAAATAAATAAGTTATCTGTCAATATTGAATACACGGCTTCGCAAAGAAAAAGGAAAAAAAAATGAATACACGGAGGGAGCAAAATGTACCGCCGGCCGGGGGGATGAATCTGGGTTCTCGGTGAGCAGGACGCCATTCGCGGCCGCTCAGCCAGAGAGGCTCGGCCAAGGCCAACCAGCTCCCAGGCTCCCAGCACACGCGCCAGCCCCAAACACACAAGGCAACCCACGCGAAAAACGCGATCAAAAACTCAGAGAAAGAGTCAAAACCAAAATCCCGACATCCAAACCGCTGCCCCCGCCGCCGCCGGCCGGCTGCCCGCCCGCCCGCCCGGCGCCGCGGGAGCAATGCAGCGGGCACGGGGGACGCGTATCTACAGCCTGCTAGGCTTGCTCCTCCTCCTGGCCGTCGCCTACCTCAGCTGGTTCCCGGGCCGCGGCCCCTCCCCCTCCGGCCCGGGCGGCCTCAAGGTCCCCGTGCCGTGGCTGCAGCCGCGGATGTCCTTCGCGGCCCGCGCCGGCGCCCGCTTCGTCGACGCCGACACCGGCGCGCCGCTCTACGTCAACGGCTGGAACTCCTACTGGCTGCTCTCGGCGCGGTCTCCCGCGCTGGCCGCCGAGATGCTGCGCCGCGGCCGCCGCATGGGGCTCGGGGTCTGCCGCACCTGGGCGTTCAACGACGGCGGGCCCGGCGCGCTCCAGATCTCTCCCGGCAGGTTCAGCGAGCCCGTGTTCCAGGTCCGGACCCCCTCCCCCGCCCACTTATTCTGCAGGGCGAGTAGAAAAGCTTTTGGGAGGCAGACAGGTTGTGCTCACTGCCTTTCACTGAGAATTGATGCCCGAGCCTAACCACCGTCGTGACGTCCTGTTATGATTGCCATACCTGCGCCAAATCCATGCCGTGGCTGTGCAAGTAGGAATGTGCAAGTTACAAACATGACACTTTTTTTTTGGCCGTTAACAAATATATGTGCATATTTTTTAGTTGCCATGTTCAACCATCTTAGGCGCTTATGGCGTCAAGAGAGCATCGTGATGTTCAAGAATTATTAGGCCCCCAGATCATGACTCATGAGGGGGACATGCACCGATCGGATAAACCTTTTTCTTCTTCCGGGAAATCTGATTTACAAAATTCATTTTGTCAACCTGTTAGCAAAGTTGCCCACTTATTAACTAAGAATGTATAAGCCATGGCATGTTTTTTAGTTGCGCATCCTCCCCTGACCGAATGGAAAACGTGTCATAGCTGTCTTGTAAAAAATGAAGTTTGTTTTTGGTGGGATCCTGAAGTACATTTTTGAGAATCACCTTGTGAACCTCTCAATACCTTAGCGAATGAGCATGTCTAAGTATGCCTGTTTATATGCCTTATTAAGGTACAAATCTCCTGTTTAGTTGTTCGGATCTGCAGTCTATTCTGGGACTGTCTACCTTTGTCCAAAATTATTCTTTGCCTTGTCAACAACCTTGACCATATTAGGTTGGACTTAACCTGGAACTTGTTAACTACAGATGTTGGATTATGTGATATATGAGGCCCGAAGAAATCATATTAGGTTGATTCTTTGCCTTGTCAACAACCTTGACCATTTTGGAGGGAAGGTTCAGTATGTTCAATGGGCTCAAAGGGCTGGCGTCAATGTGACGAATTCAATTGATTCCTTTTTCTCTCATGCAACTATTAGGGGCTACTATAAGGATTATGTAAAGGTAATCAACTGCTTCAAACATACTAGTATCTTTTATCGTGACACCATGAGCTTTGTTATTCTATACTATCTCCTGGGCTACTAGAATTACGGAAGGGAACAAATCTGCATCAGAAGCACAGCTGCATGACAACTAGTATGCTCAACCTGATAAAATTTGCGTCACACAGTATTTTGTATGAGTGTTGATGTTTCTCGGTTAAAACAAATATGCATACTGTCGATCAACATTCTGGATTTAACCGGGCCCGTGCAATCATGATTTATGAACGGGCCGAAACAGAGACAAGAGTGTGGCAGGGGGCGTTTCTTCCTGCTAAGCGTGGGTGGTGGTGGTGTGTGTGTGTGTGTCTGGGGTTGGGGTGGGTTGGGGGGGGGGGGGGGGGGGGGGGGGGGGGGGCGATGGGGATCGACCTCATACTGCAGGTCGCATTTGGGGTTGTTTCCGCAATGAAGCCATAATTTTGGCAATTTCATTACCTTTTGGTTTCTAGAGAAACTAAATTACTGCATTGGATTACTACGCAATTATTTTAACAGGCAATAGTAACCAGAAGGAACTCTTACAGTGGAATCAGATATTGTGACGAACCTGCTATATTTGCCTGGGAACTCATGAATGAGCCTAGGTGCGTCTCCAATTCATCTGGTCCTCATCTTCAGGTAACATACCGTAGATCCCATTTCATTTGTGAACATAGATGTGTTTTCTTAAGTCAAAACTCTCATCAGCTCACTCTAAAGCTCCTTTGCAGGCTTGGATTGAAGAAATGGCAGCATATGTGAAGAGTTTAGATAGTAAGCATCTGGTCACAGTTGGCACTGAAGGATTTTATGGTCCTGGGAGACCTGAAAGGCTTGATGTCAATCCTGGGGACTGGGCGGCTTCACTCTGCTCAGACTTCATACAGAATTCAGCGGTCAAGCACATCGATTTTGCTTCTGTTCATGCTTATCCTGATACTTGGTCTGTATCATTATATTTTCTTACAGGATGTAATTGTACATTGTTCTATGTTATTGATAGAATTTCAGTTTTTCAGGCTACCAAAGGCAAGCATGGAAGAAAAACTCAAGTATCTTTCTAAATGGGTTGATTCACACTTGAATGACAGCGAATATATCTTGAGAAAACCAGTCCTGTTTTCGGAAATAGGGTTCCTACAGCATGCAGAAGCAAATGGCACAGTTGACGGTGACACTCTTCTGAAAGTTGTTTATCATAAGATATACAATTCAGCAAAAAAGCTGCAGGGAGGAGTTGGTGCTCTTATTTGGCAGTTGATGGTTGACGGGATGCAGACGTACCATGATGACTTCTCCATGGTAGCACGGGATCGTCCCTCGACCTATAAGTTGATGAAGGAGCAGTCGTGCCGACTGCAAAGATTACAATTAAAAGAGGGTGTTCCTGAATGGCACTGTTCATTACCACCCTAGAGATTTTACTGCTATCCATATCAAAAAATAGCAAAGGTTTTCCAGTATCATTCTTGAAAATGACATTTTGAGGCAAATGATGGACAAGGACCCAATAAGTGAAAAAGTTGCCAGTGGGTAATCCACTTTTAACTACATTGCTGGCTGATTGAAGTTTTGTGATAGTAAAACCTCACGGTTCAGTTATATTCTTGATCATCCAGCTACAGGTGGTGGTCAGCTATACCCAGAGAAGTTATGCAAATATGTTGCTTTTGTTCTTACGTGCTTATGTAACTTAAAATAATTTTGGTGAGGTGATAGAGGGATTAGAGGGCACTGGTGTCTTGGAAGTGTTGCTGTGCTGTGATAGAGGCCACTGGTGTCTTCTTTTACGTACTATACTTTTTTTACTGTACAATTCTAGGTGGAAACTGGGTAGAGGCACATATTTTAGCTATGCAGTTTTGGGACTTATATAGCATTGTCCATGAGAAAGGAAAAAAGTACTGCCCAGCTGTGGTTCAGGGAGAGCCTAAAAAGCAAACCTATAATGGCAGAAGTTTACACAAAAAGTACTGCCCAGCTGTGGTTCAGGGAGAGCCTAAAAAGCAAACCTATAATGGCAGAAGTTTACACGCTAGATACTGCACTTTTATCATTTAACAAAAATATTTTGATGAGAAATTTATCATTTAACAAATCACTTGAGAAAAACGAACAGGTAAAGCAACTGGTCCACGTGGAGACTACACTGGTGTTTCATGGCTCTGGCGTTCGAATACAACTTCAATGGATACAACACTCAGGGGCATAACTCTTTCCACACAACTTCAATGGATGTAACATTTATTGCATCTGAAAGTAGACTTCACGAGATTTCCATCCATATCTAACACTTAAGCTGGAACCTCCCAGATTGGTACAGAATTTGTCATGAAGTTGATGGTTAGAACCCCAACATCATTATGTCAACTTCATCCTCCTCCCAGTGATTGCTACGTGGCCTATCCATCCTTGGCATGTGCCTCGAACCTGCGGACAAGTAATGCACCTTCATTAGGTAGTAAATAGCTCTTAGTAAATGCACACTCATAGTCATTAAGAAACATATTCACCTCTTATTTAGTTGGTTCATTCTTGGCCAGACTTAATGGTCCTTTACAGATAACACTATCTTGTTGGGCATGTGCATTTGTGGTGCTGTGAGGTCCATGACCTTCTTCGTCCGTCCACCCCCCCCCCCCACCCCCCCCACCCCCCCCTCCCCCCCCCCCCCCCCCCCCTTCTTTTCTGGAGAAGTCGTGTCGGACCCCATTCCTGGAATCCTCGTGTTTACCGTACCAATCACTGGATCAGTAGTTAGTACACACAAACAAAGTGTTCCATTGCACATACACGAGTACAAATTACATCCCATAAGGTTCAGATCATGGTCTTAAGTTACAAACCAGATAAAGGCTAGCTCACTAGCCTGGAAACTACAAACTTAAAGAAGGTATAATTAAACACCACAGGCAAACTTGAGCAGACGTCGACCCTATTCATCGTTATCGTCTCCTGCAACTTCTTCTTCTTTGTAAAATGGGCCAGGAAAAGTTGGCCCAAGAGAGGAGAGGGAAAAGAAATGGTTTAAACATTTCCAAACTCGGAGAATTCAAATAAATTCCAAATTAAATCCAAATCAACTCAAATAAGTAAAATTTGTAAAATCAAAGCTTTAAACCAGCAGTCATGTTGGCACGTTCCCATTCTAATTTATTTTATAAATTTCCATTTCTCCTATATTTTGTGCTAGCAATAACGAACTTTTATTTTCAAAAATTCTAGATGAATCCTAAAAGAAATTTTTCAGGAGTGATTTCCATTAAACTGTTATTAAGATTTGGGATGTGACAAACCTACCCCACTTAAGAGGAATCTCGTCCTCGAGATTCGGTTGGTTCGTCGAACAGGTAGGGAAACTCCTTCTTGAGATCCTCTTCACGTTCCCAAGTGGCTTCTGCTTCAGTGTGATTGCTCCACTGTACTCTGCAGAACCTTACAGCTGTTCTCCTTGTTTGTCGGGTTACGACATCCAGAATTTTAACAGGTAGTTCTTGATATCTAAGAGCTGGTTGTAAGTCCATATCTTCCATTGATACTTGATGATCTGGTATCTTAAGGTATTTCTTGAGTTGTGACACGTGAAACACGGGGTGCACGTCAGATAGCTCTTCTGGTAGATTCAAACGGTAGGCTACAGCTCCAATCTTCTTGAGCACTTCAAACGGCCCAATATATCGAGGGGCTAGCTTTCCTCGAATCTGAAACCGTCTTGTTCCACGTATAGGAGATACCTTCAGATATACATAATCTCCAAGGTTAAAGGTAAGATCTCTTCAGCGCTTGTCAGCATAACTCTTTTGTCGGCTCTGTGCTACCTTCAGTGTTTCCCTGATGGCGGCAACTCGCTCTTCAGCATCTTTTATTATAGCGGGACCAAAGAAAGAACGTTCTCCAACTTCTGACCACTTTAACGGTGTCCTGCATTTTCTGCCGTAAAGCGCTTCAAATGGTGACATTTGTAGGCTGGCTTGATAGCTGTTATTGTAGGAGAACTCTGCAAACGAGAGACTTTTCTCCCAATCCTTTCCATATGTCAACACACAAGCTCTTAGCATATCTTCCAATATTTGATTTACTCCTTCTGTCTGTCCATCAGTCTGCGGATGGTAAGCTGAACTGAAATCCAATCTGGTTCCGAGTAGAGCATGCAGGCTTCTCCAAAATTTAGAGGTAAATTGGGTACCTCGATCAGTTATGATTTTCCTGGATGATACTGGACATCCAAGTTATAATCCTTAATCAATTCCAACCATCTTCTCTGTCTTAGATTTAATTCAAGTTGGGTAAAGATATATTTCAAGCTCTTGTGGTCGGTGAAAATCGGGCACTTATTACCAATAAGGTAATGTCTCCATATCTTGAGGGCATGCACTATAGCTGCTAACCCCAGGTCGTGAGTTGGATAGTTCAACTCATGAACTTTTAGCTGTCTTGATGCGTAGGCAACAACTCGGTCATCTTGCATTAACACACATCCAAGTCCTTGTCGCGATGCATCACAGTATACCACAAAATCCTTACGGATATCTGGCAATGTTAGCACTGGGGCTGTTGTAAGGCTTGATTTCAACTTCTGAAAGCTTTCTTCACACTGTCATGTCCATTGAAACTTCTTTTCTTTCTTGGTTAGTTCTGTCATTGGCTTGGCTATCTTTGAGAATCCTTCTATAAATCTCCAGTAATAACCAGCTAATCCAAGGAAACTCCTAACTTCTGATGCATTGGTGGGTTGCTTCCAGTTGATGACTGCTTCAACTTTAGAAGGATCAACTGCTACTCCTTCTGCAGAGATAACATGTCCAAGGAAAGCAACTTCTTGTAACCAGAATTCACACTTACTGAACTTTGCATAGAGCTCATGTTCTCTTATTTTATTCAAAACCAGTCTTAAGTGTTCTTCATGTTCAGCTGCACTCTTTGAGTAGATTAGTATGTCGTCTATGAAGACAAAAACAAACTTATCCAACTCTTCCATGAAAACCTTGTTCATCAGATTCATGAAATATGCCGGGGCGTTGGTTAATCCAAACGGCATAACCGTAAACTCGGTCACAAATGCGGTCTTCATGATATCAGAGTGTCTAATCTTCAGCTGATAGTATCCTGACCTTAAGTCAATCTTGGAAAAGTACTTAGCTCCTTTCAATTAATCGAAAAGGTCATCGATCCTGGGCAGTGGATACTTGTTCTTGATGGTGACTTCATTCGGTGAACGATAGTCAATACACATTCTGAGGCTTCCATCTTTCTTCTTCACAAAGAGAACTGGCGCTCCCCAAGGTGATGAACTTGGGCGAATGTAGCCTTTCTCTTGTAACTCTCTAATTTGTTCCTTTAACTCAGCCAATTCATTAGCAGCCATTCTATATGGTCTCTTGGCTATTTGGTTTGCTCCAGGTATTAAGTTGATTAGGAACTCAAACATCTCTGTCAGGTGGCATTCCTGGTAACTCTTTTGGAAACACATCTGGGTATTCACATACCACTGGTACTTCTTCTAATGGTGTAGCTTGCAGGTTGCATATCATAGGCTCAACCTTTAAACGACGAGGTTGGAATTCTACAGTAATCCCTTTATGATTGGTAGCAGTATCTTTTGATCTGCACAGGGTTTATATTTCCTTTGTGACGTGCTAACCAATTCATTCCAAGAATCACATCTATTCCTTCTGAATTCAGCACTACTACGTGTTGGCATTTCTTACGCAAAAAGATTTAATTTAATTTCCGCAAGCGCACGGAACACCATTGTAGCATTTCACCCAGGAGTATTCCAAGGTTATCGTATTTATATTTTCCTCAGGGAAGCAGGGCTAAGAATATCATGAATTAACAAGGAAACATCTATTATTTATAACTTGCCAACTAGACCAAAGCAGGGATACATATATGATATGTGTGGCACTCAGGAAAAAGATCCATTGATATAGAAGACAAGAAGTCAGCATTTAGTTTGGGAGAACAACGAGCAGAAGGTATCAATTAGCCTAGGGGTTAGCATTTAGTATTTCCTGATAGTCTACAACTATTTACTTAAGCTTTCATTACAGATACGTTCCTGCATATCGGGGCACACGAATGCCAAGGTAGCAACCCGAGAATTAGGTTCAACTACCTTGGGGAACTACGTGCTATTGACCTCCCTACTCGAGCCGTCCTTGAACGTGGTGGATTACAGAGATCGGTACGGCTGTCACGCGTACTCGCGGCTACCATCCTCCGTAAGGGCGGAGGCAAACTCACGTCTAGAATAATTCCTTGAACTACACAAGCAACTATTCTAAATAGCTTACTCCTCTAGAAGAAAGCAAACCAACCATGACAATAAATCCGAACAAACTGTAAGAGGTCGTAACAATAAGGCGATTATATTGTCCCTACTGCCTAGCTCAACAATTCATTCGAACTTATCATCACAGACGTGGATCCAACACAAGAATTTCTCTATAATAATTACTTCAATAAATAAATATAAACTGAAAGGAAAACTAAATTAAATAAGATAATAAATAAATAGGAAAAAATTATATTAAATAAAATCTAATAAAGAAAAGATACAAGAGAACTTTACCTAAAATCCGAGCGAAGCTCTCACTTCTACTCTAACTCCCATAACTACAACACTACTCTTATTCTAAACTACACAAGTGGAATGCTTCTTCCATGAGGTGCTAAGGTGCGAATTGGTTCTACAGCCGGCCAAGGGTATTTATAGCTTCTCCATGACGGTGGGAGCTAAATGGCCGAAGCTGGAGAGGCGGTGGCGCCAAGGTCGGCCGGCAGGCCTGATAGGGGGGCCGGCCGGCCGTCCACTGTGGCGGTTGGCCACCGCCTTCTGCCTCAACGCTCCAGATCGTCTCCTGAAGGCGGCTTCGTGGGGTCGGCAGAATTGCAGTGGAGGCCAAGTTAAGGCCCAAATGGCCCACCTCTGGTAAGTCGGCGCAAATCCGCTGGGCTGGGCCTTGAATTGTGCATTGGGGGCCTGTTTGCAGCCCACTGGAGGAAGCCCAGGGCCTGTGGCCACCAGGTGGGGCCGGCCGGCCTAGAGTGGGGCCGGCCGGCCAGGGATTTCCCCTGGCTGGGCCTACTTTCCTCCATTATTCCCTCCTGCATCTAAATATCCACCAAAACTTGTGGAGTAGTGTTATTCCTATCTACTATGCACAGAATCTTGGTGTTATGCTTTTATTTACCGGTAGGGTGGTGGTCAAAACATGGTTTAACGACCGCCAACACTAAGTTTGCCAAAAACTCTACCCCAGTTAAAAGGATTTTAACTCCTTCCCAACCTAAATGGCATTTTATGGTAGTTCCAGGGGATTCAATTTTAAGAGGGGTTTTCAGCAAAACAGTAGGCAATCCATGGTTAGCAGCAAACTTCGAGGAAATAAACGAATGCGAAGCTCCAGAATCAAACAAAACTGCGGCAAGTGTTGCACTTACTAAAAACTCACCGATCACAATGTCTGGAGAGTCTTCAGCATCAGCAGCATCAATGTGGTTCACACGTCCTCTTCCATAGCTTTGTGTCTTCCTCTGTTGTCCAGAGCCTTAGAGTGCATTGCGACTAGCACCCGACCTTGCAACTGCAGCTCCTGCATTGGCTTGTGATCCTCCAGTATTCTGTAAGAGTGGGCATCGTGCAATCATATGGCCAGGGTCACGGCTGTGGAAACAAGCTCGGACTGGTGGTGCTGCTTGGTTGACGGTGCTGGCACTCTTCTGAGGTGCTGTGTTGTTATCTGAACGATATGACTGAGCAAGCTGCTTCTGTTGCTGTCCAGAATTAGGTGACAATATTGCATTGTTGGTTGGCGGCGTGACTTCTGATAGTTATCATACCTCGGCCTCTGGAACCTTTCCTGCTGCTTATATCTCCTGGCTTGAAACTTGCGCTTGCGCTCAGTAGTTAGGTCAGAGCGAGCATCTTCCAGCAATATGGCCCTATTAATGAGAGTATTGAAGTCCGGATAGATATGAGTGACTAACTAGGTCTTCAGCTCAGTATGCAGTCCTTTCCTGAAGCGATCTTGCTTCTTCTTGTCAGTATTGACTTCATCAGGTGCATAGCGTGCTAGCTTCATGAACTTCTTAATGTATTGATTTACAGTCATAGGTCCTTGCTTCAATGCACGGAATTCATCAGCTTTCATTTCCATAATCCCCTCAGGAATTTGATAATCTCTGAAAGCTTGCTAAAATTCCTGCCAGTTGATAGCACGTGGGTCAGTAGCTGCATCTCGGTAGTTGTCCCACCATTCACCGGCGGCTCCAATCAGCTGGTGAGAAGCAAGTGTAACTCTCTCTTGCTCATTTGCTGCAACGATATCCAACTTCTTGTTGATGCTTCTCAGCCAATCATCTGCAGACAGAGGATCTTCCATTGTATTATCAAAGACTGGGGGTCGAAGTCTCATGGACTCTCCCATCTTGGTAGGTGGCTATCCACGATATTGATTTGCTGCAATAGTTTGCAGAAGTTGGGTCTGAGTAGCCATAACATCAGCTAAGGTTGGAGGTGGGCGTGGCAGCTCTTGCCTTTGGTCATTGTTCCTGTCCTGATTGTTTTCTTCTTGGTTGTCACTCAGTTCATTTTCACCATGCTGACTTTCTTCTTGCTCAACACTCATGTTTCTTCTTTCTGCTTCAGGGGTACGCTCACGTCTAGCACGTTGTCCTCCTCTTACTGGAGCTCTTCCACGTCCTCTGCCTCTTGCAGGACGTTCTTGCTCTTCCTTGTTTTGCTCCCTATTTTGGCGTACTTGGCGGTTATGGATGCGGGCAGATCGCTTTGGAGGCATCTTGTTTGGTGATATCATTATTAGTAAATTATAGCTTTCTAATCTGAATTAAAAGCACACAACATCACTCATACAAAGATCCAAATAAAACATCAAACACACCAAACAAGTCTTATATTACAACCATAGGATAAGGTACGTAGGGGATTTTATACAACATGATGCTACGATCCTGATACACTAAGGGTTACAACTGACTGCTATGATCGATAAACTAAACTAACTAGACTAGGGAAGACAACTACACTCCTATAGTTAGACCATCTAGAAGTCGTCAAGGCACTAGATGACAGGTGATGCTGCAATTGTGTCGCTGGGGGTATCCTCAATAGGCTCAGTCTCAGAAGGATCCTCCTCAGTCTCGGTGTCATCGCTGGAACTAATGTAGCCTCTACAAGGGGTGCGGGAACTCTGAGCAGATAGCTGATCAAGCTCCTGGCTAAAAGCAGCTCGAGTCACTGGGTCAAGCTTCGGTGCAGAGGGCGGCATTGCAGGGCGTCCTTCAGGAGTCCTGGTGAAAGCGCTTTTCTTGGCCACCTTCCTGATCTTGTATCCAAAGTACCTCAACTCTGGCTCAGGCTCGGGCATCTATGTTCCTCGGGAAGCGGTATCCAAAGTGTTCGGTGGTAGGTCAGGAACAGTGGGCATTGCTGTCTTGTATTCTCCATGGCTAGTAATGACTTGAACGATTCCTCTAGTTGGCTCGATCTTTGTCTTGGACTTCCTCATGCCATTGCCCTGTTGATAAAGTGTGTTCAGTTGCTCCACATGTGCCTTGGTCCTATCACTCATCAACTTGGTCATTCCATCTATAACTTCCTGATATTCCAGCTTGGCATTGTTTGCCAGGACACGTTCTTCTTCTATGGTCTTCCGTAGGAACTCATTCTCATCTTCGAGAGCTCCTTTTGTACGCTCTGACTGTGCAGCGTAACAACGAGAAGCCTCCAGCTGTGCTCTCAGGCGGTCTGTCTCGTTTCGCTCGGCTTCCAGTTGCTCTGCAAGGGTGTCAGCCTTTTGGCAGGTTTCCTACCTGTTGGTGCTCATTATGACGACCTTTTTAGCACCAAATTCTCTTAGTATATCGATGATCATCCACCATATTGTATTGATTATTACCACTAATCATGATGTTTTGCTTCTTTAGTGTCTTTTTGTGTCTTTGTGCTTTTTAGGTGAAATACAACATATAATGCAAGCGGGGCGAAATTATCCATGAAACATGGGTCGAAGCTTCAGCCCGCGGCACCTCAAGCACTGCTTGGGCGTCCATGAAGCCCAACACGCAAGGCCCAAACTCATTTGCTTGGTTTCCAAGTCCTCTAGAAGGCTCACCCAAAATATTCCTGAAATCTGGAGATTTTCGCGGAGTCCAGGACAGCAACATCTTGTGACGAGGATTTAGAGTTAAAGACGACCTCAAATGCAAATCTGTTGAATACCAAAGTTGAAGATCTCGTCGAGTGCTTTCCGGAACACATATGGATGACATTATTTGGACTCCGAAGCTATGAGATATGGGGCCCGCAATGAGTACTGTGCAGAGAAGTCTGAATCAGGAAAGAATATCTTGCGACGCGATTTTATGCATGAAGACGACAGAATCTGGAGATCAAAATAGTACCAAAGTTGTAGATATTTTCGAGGGCTACAAGATAGAGTCTATGTTTGCCTCATTTGAAGTCCATACGGTGGAGATATGATTTTTAGAAGGCGGAACTGCGAAAAAAGGAAAATTGAGTCCATGTTGTACACGTTTCGTGCCGATCGGCACCCTCCATGTGCCGATTGGCACCGACCTAGATTGGGTGGAGGACGCCTCCAGGCACCTCCCCACTATATATATGTCCCAAGGGACGTCCCCCTTTGTACGCATTGTCACATTATCAAAGTATTTCGAGTTGAGAGCCAAAACTTGCGGCGTTACGCCGCCGGTTTCACCATGTAGCCTAGTTGTCTAGATCTTCTGTAGTTGGTGAGTTGGAGGAGCTAGATAGGATTCTAAGAGGAGTCAATCCACGTGGTGAAGCTCTAATTTAGGCCCTAGTTAGTCTATGAATTCAATTAACCACGGTTCAAGAGCCGGATGTTATCGTCGTCGCGGTATGTGATGAAGGTGATGTTCTATGCGTCTCAATTTGGTTGATCTACTTTCTGTTCATGCTTACTTTCGATCTTGTTCCCCTCTATGTCTTCCTTCTTGTTGAAATTTGCTATGTTCGTGTCGTGCCGACCGGCACAACCCTTGTGCCGATCGGCACATCTTCATATGCAATAGTCGGTGCGTTGTTTATCTTGTCGGTATTGTTTAGCTATTAGCGCTATTAGCCGCCGTCATCAAAGGATCGCAGCAAAAACTTAATAGTGATGCAATGCTAATAGATGCTCACCGTAGTGCCTTTTCCTTTGCCTTATTTGCCGCCGCCGTGACAGGGTCGCAGCAAACAGCTTAGGTGCATGGGTGCGGGACTAGAGGAGATGACAGATTGATGTGCTTCATTGGACTATAGTAGATTACCTTTTGCTATGGACTGCAACTTGTGCTACTGGTGTGTGCTTCATTCATATCTAGCTAAGACTCGTTTAATAGATTATTGGCTTTGCAATTCTCTCTTATTTTGTTGTTTCGCTCTCTGTGCCGATCGGCACGGCCCTCGCGCCGATCAGCACAACAACAAATCTCTTCAATTCTCTCGTGTTTCCTGAATATGCATTTGTGCTTAATGCTTAGGTTTAGTTTGCTGGGTTTAATAGTGGAATGCCTATAGTTTGCTTGCCGGTCCTTGGATTCGATAAACCTTGGAATACTCTTCTAAGGGAAAAGCTACTACAACTGACCCGTGCGCTTGCGGTCATAAAAGGCGCGCGTATCTCGCGCCAACAGTCCCAATGAGTCCTCCAATACTGGCAACGCTCGATATCTTCGTCCCATAGATCAAGGACATTCTGATGATGACAATCCAAACTCTGTAAGTAGAGTGCTGTCTCCACCAAGCAGTCATTCTCCTCAGTACGAGTTGGTCCATGAAGTGTGTTGATGCGATGCTCCCATACTGTACCTTCAACATTGTCTGGTGGCAGGTACTTGGTTCCTGACTGTCCCAAGAGACGCCCACAGATCATACCGGCTGCAACTCTGGCCACAGCCGGTATGGCGTCATCTCTTCTTGCTCCAAGAACTTCCCGGGAGAAGGTCTCGAGTGGTGAGTCCTCATCTTCTGAGTGCACGCAGATATGTGCAACATAACGGGGAACTCCATCTTCGTAGTATTCCTTCCAGCGGTAGTGGCGCTTATCTTCAATGTCGAAATGCCAAAGAATACGAAGGAGCGTCGTGGGAAAACCGCTCTCATCTGGAGCGAGTGTGTGGGTCCATCCATCTTCATCCACATGGCCTTCTTCGACTTCCATTTGTTGGATTTTAGGGAGTGTTAGTGAAAGACTTTCATAAAACTAGAACTTTAAGTAAGAGGTAAGGTGGTAGTTTTGTAAACATAGCATTTATAGCTAAAATAAGCTATCCTAGGTCGGTCAAATCCTAATGGTCACATCCTACGGTCAACCTGGCTCTGATACCACTCTGTCGGACCCCATTCCTGGAATCCTCGTATTTACCGTACCAATCCCTGGATCAGTAGTTGGTACACACAAACAAAGTGTTCCATTGCACATACACGAGTACAAATTACATCCCATAAGGTTCAGATCATGGTCTTAAGTTACAAACCAGATAAAGGCTAGCTCACTAGCCTGGAAACTACAAACTTAAAGAAGGTATAATTAAACACCACAGGCAAACTTGAGCAGACGTCGACCCTATTCATCGTTATCGTCTCCTGCGACTTCTTCTTCTTCCTCTGAATGAAAGCAGCAAGAGTGAGTACATAAGGTACTCAGCAAGCCCTACGCTACTCAAGGGTATATGTATACATGCATTTTTGGTCTTAGCAAAGAAGTAGGCCACAGGGCATTCTTGCAGCAAGCGAGTTTAATGCAGTGGTTCAGCAAATGAAGGATACATAGATAAAACAGGGAAATTTGATTGTCATAATTAGTTGGTTGGCCCTGGGGGAGAATGTATCGATCCCGACAGTTCCTAAGTTTTAGTTGGGCCTTCTGACCTCAATGGTCATAGCGACCCGGCACACTTGCCATCACTTCCAAAACACGGGCGTCTATGCACCCACTCACGCGCCAAGGAATAGAAGGGGGTGGCTAATCAATGTGACGCACATGGATGTGTCATAAGCCGTGACAACGTCCAATCGATTGAATTTTACACTCTGCAGAGGTTGTACATCTTTTCCCACAGGCTATGCACTCTTGCGCGGGAGAGTAACATAACGCCTTATCCATCTTCTCCGAGTAGTCCCACAAGTTCACCACGGAGAGTCAGGGGCCAAGGATTAAGCACGGCACAAGGGTCATAGTGTGCGGGGATTTCACTCCCATATAGCCGGCAACGAGCATTCAATACTCGATGTATTTTCCCCAACCAGTCCGTTGCTACAACCAGCCACCAGGTGAAGATTACTTGCAGAAGTACCAAGAAGGTAGGAAAAAGTCCTGCCCATAACAGGTTCCATGGTAGTACAGAAATCATCATGTATACAGTTACAAGAACCGGTCCTTATGTGGCCGAGCAAGCACCAGATCCCACACTAGGGGTCTATTACACCATCACAATACGCTAGTGGCCTTGCTCGCGATCCAACCCATCCCATGTTCATCATCACCAACATCATCATTACCCTAGCTTGTTGCTACTCCCAACCCAATTATTACTCACACCACCAAACTCATTTCAACACGTTTGTAAAGCATAGATATGGTATGGTGTAGCAATGTAGAAACATTGCGGGGTCCTAAGCCATTTCTAGTAGCAAGGTAAATTATGCAATCATAGAAATAATGGACACGTCCTGGGGTTAACTAGATGATAAGTATTCAAGGGTAGATCAAGGACCATTATTTATGCCTATTTACTTTGCATAAATAAAGTTAAACAATTAGGATAATAACTACTCAAGTAGTAAAATAACAAGTAATGCATAATAATTAATTAGACGGCCATATAGGCGCATTGCAAAACATTAGGATCAATCATGATCAAGGAATGTAGAGCTTGCCTTCAAAGTCTGGATCTGACTCCTCCTCGTATCCCTCGTTCTCGGGGTCGTCCTCGTGCTCCTCGGGATCTACGCGTAACAACGCAAAAATAAATACTAACGTATAAATAAAATAAATCAAATAATCAAATAAGAATCAAATACAATAAAAGAGAGAGATCAGAGGGGTTTCTGGAGAATCCAAAGGAAGAAATGGGTTCTATGAATTATTTCCTATTTCCTGGTATTTTTGGGAATTTTTCCTAAATTGGAAAAGGGTCGAGATAGATTTCTGTGTACACTAAGCCGAGTGGCTCTAGTAGTTCTGGCGCGGTGTGTGGCTGACCACTGGGCCTTGTGGTTCACGGTGGACTGGGCCCACGCGGGGGCGTGTGTGCCTGCGGTCCACTGGACCGGGTGCATGCGCGCTGGCGCGGTGTGGCGATGTGGCGCGCGCTGGTTGGCGGCGGCGGGTCGCGCGGCGGCGGCTCGCCGGAGGGCTCGCCGGCGGCAGCTGTGATGCTCGTGGGTGGACGCGGATTAGCTGTGGAGGTAGGTCTCGGCTAGGCGAAGCTCGGAGGCGGGTCGCGCACGTGCAAGGAGGGCTGCAGTGGCGATGGCGAGGTCGCCGGAGTTCGCGCGGCGGCGGCGAGTGATGGAAGTGCATGAGGAGTGGCGTTGGTGATGTTTGTGCTAGTGCGGAAGGTGCGCAGTGACGTGGCGAGGCTGTGCGGGGTGGTCTCGTCGTCGGGCAGAGTTTGGATCTACACGCCTGGAAGGTAGACGGGGTCATGATCTACACGCAGGGCTAGGTAGGCGAGGGAGAAGAAGCTCACCGGCGGCGAATTTGACGGCGGCCGGAGTTGAGAGGGAAAGGGGAAAAGTGGAAATTGGATGGCGATGGAGGTGAGGGCTCACTGTGGAGTAGTTGTGGGGGTGCAGTGAGTCGAGTTTAATGGGGGGTTAACAGGGTGCGAAGCTAACCGGAGCAGTGGGAACGCTCGACGGCGGCGAGGTCAAGCGTGCACACGCTCTCGGGAGCTCGGAGCGGGTTTGCGGCCTTGGTTCTCGTCCGCTGACTCGGTGCAGCGCGTCGTGCAGTGAGGCGAGGCAGTGGCGAGGCATGGCGTGGCGTGAGGAGTCGCGGCGTTCACACGGCGGCGGCGATGCGGCTCGAGCTCAGAGCGGCGAGGCGGTGCGGGGCGCAGGCGCGCAGAGGCGCAGAGCGGCGCGCAGGCGCGCGTGGACTTCGCGAGCGCGGGGCGCGGCGCGGAGCGCTTGGCGAGAAGCTCGGCGCTTGGCTCGGAGGCGCGTGGCACGGCAGCGGGCGACACGCGGTGGCGGCGTGGCGAGAGGTGGAAGACGCATGTGTCCGCGCGGGCTCGGGCCGGGCTCGGTTGGACGCGTCCGGGCAGGAGGGAAAGGAAGAAAGGGGTTGCGCGGCCCAGCGGGGAAGAAAAGAAAAATGGGCCAGGAAAAGTCGGCCCAAGAGAGGAGAGGGAAAAGAAATGGTTTAAACATTTCCAAACTCGGAGAATTCAACTAAATTCCAAATTAAATCCAAATCAACTCAAATAAATTCGAGTAAAATTTGTAAAATCAAAGCTTTAAACCAGCAGTCATGTTGGCACGTTCCCATTCTAATTTATTTTATAAATTTCCATTTCTCCTATATTTTGTGCTAGCAATAACGAACTTTTATTTTCAAAAATTCTAGATGAATCCTAAAATTCTAAAAAATTTTCAGGAGTGATTTCCATTAAACTGTTATTAAGATTTGGGATGTGACAAGTCGACCTGAACTCTGATTCTTTCGGATCAACTAAAGGAGATAATTCAGCTACATTGAACGTCATTTGAGGGCCATGGGAGATGTCCTGATCAACATTTCATCTATTCACTTGCTAAACATGAGGCATCATTAGAATATTTCAAATATAGTTGTCTCTTTTTTTTTTTAGATAATGGGAAGATTGCATTAATCCCGGCCTTGGCTTTCAAAGAAGTTACAACCACATTGGCCTTGGCTTCTAAGAAAGTTACAGCCAAATACAACCACCGACATGAGTCGGCCCAGACCGATTGGAAGTGCACATGCGCACACAGATACTAACAAGACTAAACAAAAGAAAAAGAAATACATCTTCAAAACACAACCTCTACTATCGGCCGATTTAGCTCTTCAGGTAAGGTCTAATCCGCAAGCTCTATCTTTGAGCTTAAGCAATTGCCAATCCTAGACGAACACCATCTGTTGATTATAGCAAGACCACCCAAGTTGCATCCGCTTCTATTGAAAGCTGCCGAAGATGTCGAAGTAGACTCCAAATGTGACCAAACGATGAATCCTTGCCACATGGAAGATCTCCAAAATGATGCCTTAAAGAAGGTCACGACATCGAAGATATCGCCATCATCCATCTCAAGTGAGACAAGGTTTTCACCTAGATATCTTCCATACTTGTAACACCTCAACGACGCCTTGAACAAGGATTAGCACCAAAGAGTGTTACCGTCGTCGGCACTGACGTCCAGCCAGGCAAGCTTTCACCCGGTGTTGAATGGAATCTGAACCGCAGCTGCTTCCACCACATACTACAGTGGTCGCAACCCACCGCAGCCACGACGACGTTCTGCCCAACCATGGGCGTTCCCATCGTCAGTAGCAGCACCAGCATCGCCAAGGCACCAACAACCTCAGCACCACATCAGAGGCAAGTAGTGCACGAGTCTCGCCCGGTCGTCTTCACTCCGATTTGGATCGACGACGGCAGGGCCGCCGCCACTCGCGGATTGACAACGAATGGGCCGCCGCCACGCGAGGACGACGACGGCAGGGCCGCCGCCATGTGCGGATCATCGACGAATGGGACGCCGCTTCGCGAGGAACGACGGAGTTGCCACCGTCACACAGATCGCCAACGAAGGCGCCGCCTCTACAACGGATGGCCGCCGGCACGCATCAACGCGCGAGTAAGGATGCGGACGATGGCGGACGGAATCCCAGACAACAAGATCCAACGTTGAAGTCGATCTCGAAGTCTACCAAACGAGATGGGGGACGGGGAGACGGAGAAGATGAAAGCGACCCCGCCGCTGCCTTCCTAACCGCTGTGCGGGTTGTGCCGTCAGTTGGCTCGAGCGGCGGCCGGGGTGGGAGTAGGAGAAAGGGAGGGCGAGCGGCGGCTGCTGAGGATCACCGCCCGTGTCGCCTGGGAGGGCGACGCGGGGGCTAGGGCTAGGGTTGCGTCTGGTTGTCTCTTTTTGAGCTGTTTAAAGATAGATACTACATAACTTTCATAAAATAAGCTATACAACTTGGCCAGAGCGTACAACTGCTTGTATTTATAAGGTTTGCAAAGGATTAAAAAAATCATCACGTGCTTAGGTGCTGTTTTTTTTAAGTCCACACTCAATACAGATGGAAGTCCCCCTTTTGGGTTATTTGTTTCAGAACATATCGCATCCGGAAGAACAACACTACTCTTGGGAGTGAATTTAGATGGTTCCGTAAACTTTTTTCTCCTGGTATAGTTAATTAAATAATAATTCACATGATCCAAGATTCATATGTGTGTGTAGTAACATCCACATATGCGCATATACGCTAACAAAAAGAAAATGTTGGTCGAACTAAACTACTTACCGCGCATGGTCATTCCTATTAACCTATACACACCAAATCAAATTGGATATTAATGAGACTTGTACAACTTCTGGATTCGTAATCATCCATGTATATATTGTTTCATAATGTTGACATTTCTGGTTGTCATTCCTGTCTTCTTTGTACAGATTATCGCAGATAGAAAGGTCAAGACGTGTATTCAACAAAAGATGTTCAGTACTTCTCAGCAATCAGCATTAAGTGAAGCTGCAAGGAATAATTCCAATAATAGATTTTTTATATAGTTTCAGATGATTCCGAATCTGCTTGAGCACGCATAGATTAGTAGGATTCAGAAATACCAACAAAGAAAAATTAGATACACTGTTGGAGTGTTTTTGTTAAGAATTCACTGTATTTAGTTCACAACACTATACAACTTACAATAAATTTATGCTTACTTTCGTACAGACCTCTTCTAACTTTCAGACTACTCTATGAAAAGAAAAAATTTTTTTGCTGATGTGCAAGTGAAGTACAATTCATGTCTAAATATATAATAATTATATGCATACAGGACGCACCACCATATTATAACTATCGTCTATTCAATGGATGGCCTTCTTCAAGGAGACCACGACAACAGGGTATTTGGCCTTCCCTTTCTTGAGATGATTTGCAACGATGGAAGCATACTCCAAGAATAGGTCATCAATGATGGAGCCACCGAAGTGATCCATGATTAGTGGCTCGATCACTGCCCTTATGCTCTTGGCTATGCTCTCCCCGCTCTGGTCACAATCAAGCACGGCCTCAGCATCCGAGTCATCATGGGGGTCCCAACTTGACTCAAATAGTCTAATATGTTCGATGTTGAACATTCCCTGCCTCTTGATTAATGCCTCCACCTCATTCACTGATGGTGCATAGAATGGAAGGTTGAAGGAGCGCAATTTCTCCTTTTCCACGCTGCCCTACAATATAATTTATTCACCACATAATTAAGGTCGCAGTTAAAATTTGAGTTTGCATGTGCGCGCATGTGTGTGCCAGCAGCCACTAATTTGAATATCGGTTTGCTTTCTCCATTAATTGTAAGTACAATTGTTACTTCTACGTTCCTAAGCCAGTCCTTCCAGTCTAATAATCATTTCAGTTTGTAGAATGTCGTTATGCAAGGTGAAACGATCTCTAAGGTTGTATATGTATACCTTGTGGACCAGAGACTGGAGGGCCTTGGCAAGCAATTCCCACATACGTCCCACATCTCCATGCATCAGCATCTCTTCACTCTTTCGACTAAGAAATGTTAGTACCATACGTCCGCCACATACAAGTTCTGTGTAGCGCAGCTTAAGAAACAACCCAAAGTCCTTTTTGAATTGTTCTTGGAACAATTTTACCACGAGTGGCGGAGTAGTCTTCCCAATGTAGATATTTTCTTCATTCAGATATGCTCCACTGGAGAGATCCTCGGGGACCTAACAAATTAAGCACCAATATGTACATGCATCAGAGACAAACAATTTAGTTAATGACCTGTTTGCTAATAATCCTAATTTCAAATGTTTATAAAATTTATTAAGATTTTTTTCACTCTTTTGGTTGAAAAATAGCTGCATAGGTTACAGGATTTTGCAAGATGTTGAATGATTGGAACATGTTGCTAATAGAGGAAAGTAGGTACGAATGCAATTCTTCTCAATTCAGAAAGCTCGAACATGAGTGTAGATATTTTGCCCGAAGCTCCAATGTATATATATTAAAATAATGTATCTTGTGCAGTAGAATCGTGGGGCAATCAATGATCTGACACTGCATCTCTTATATTTTAAGTTTTAACACGTTATGGATTCATTCACCACATATGAAAACATGAGTGAACAATCAATCAATTTATTAATGTTAATTATACCTGATCCATTACCTAACTAACTGTGTTCTACAGTTTCTTGTTCTTAATTAGAAGCTTGCGACGTTCATAAAGAACGATGTTATTCGTTCTTTTTTTCACTGGTGTATACCTTGGAGCGCCACATGAGGCAGTAGGATGAATGGAAGAAATGGACGCTCTGGCCGGGGAAGAGCCTCGTGTAGAAGGATCCCGGCAGCCCCGCGACATAATACGGAGGCGCCACTGTCTTCTTCTCCTTCTCCACGATGAGGTTTTGTTGCTTCTCCAGCGATCGGAAGACGAGGTTGAAATCGTTCCCTGGGAGGTCGTTCAGGAAAAACTGCACCTCGACAGCGTGCCCAGTGTCCATCTCCTGGTCACTGCAGGCATAGGTGCGGATGGCGCTCATCACCTCGGATACGAAGAGCAGCGTGTTCGGCCCGGACGAGCAGCCAAGGTCAGCAACAACCATCGTGCTCCGAGAGGCCAGCAACGTGTACAACTCTTCGATAGCCGTCTGGAGGACTGGCTTGGTCTCAAGTATGGCCTTCTTCTGCAGAAAGTACAAGTGAATTGTTAGGCGTAC
This sequence comes from Eragrostis nindensis, assembly GCA_012490785.1. Lineage (NCBI taxonomy): Eukaryota > Viridiplantae > Streptophyta > Magnoliopsida > Poales > Poaceae > Eragrostis > Eragrostis nindensis. The sequence continues at coordinate 28,970 of JAAXCT010003446.1, forward strand.
TTCACCCTAGCTAGATGGAGTATGTATCATAGATTACTGGATTTGCACGAACCTGGAGCCTGGAATTGGTGGCGTAGCTGTTTGCGCCGTCTCCGGTGGCCATGCGCAAGTCTATCTCTACCTCCATGGCTAGTGACTATCGGCTTCACAAGCTTAACACTTCTTTACTTGACTGGGAGACACTTAACTAACTGCACCATGGAGAGCAATAGCTTCCTGGGAGGCCACCGTTTTATAGAGGCAGCTAGGCATGGGGTCGTTGAGAGCTGTAATCTGGCTGCACGGTGGCAGCGCCGGCCGGCCAATTCGTTCAAGTTGGAGTTTATTTTATTCATTAGTGACCGGTCCAGACTTTTGCCACGTTTACCACGACAGCATGCGGCGTAATATAATGTCATCAGAACACATGTGCATAACTAGTATGGCAATTTACGCGTCTTGACTTACTAAAATATTTATAAATGTTTCATATTTTTTAGAAGTTTAAATATTTACAACTATTTATTATAGTACACAATTGTAACATATAAGAAATAAATTAATTGAAGAAATTTCTCACCATCCTACTGTTTGGGAGTGGAATGGGTCATTTACCTAAGACTTTGTATTAGCTAATCTCATAGCGTGTGATTCCTATTGCGATTATTCGCTCTGTGACTCGTTGGTAAGATCCAACAAATCTCGTAGGTATATAGCATGTGGCGTTAATCTATACAACCTCTAGCTTCTGAGCATCAATGTTTGGTGTAGCATAACATCCAAATGCCAAACTTAAACTAAATACCCACTTTGTAAGTAGCATTAAAAGCTCAATATTTTAATCTGTTCACTGTTGTCTTGTATGTTCTGTTTGTTGATCACACCGTTCACACATGTAAGTGAATTTAGCCACGTCTGTTTTGTCCACTAGAATCTGGATCTTTCACACCGGGGATTTGTATCACCCTCGTCTCACCGTTATACTACTCGATCTGTTAACTGTGTTGTCAATAGGTGTCTCTGTGTGGCTGTATGGCAGCTGATAACCATGGCTCAAGGGTCACGCAGATGCGACTATGCTCATTAGGATCCTGTGAAGACTTGAACTACACTTGCTTCTGGCATAACCATATGGTGTCGCTTGAACTGCCTGTGCTTTCATAAAACCATGGCTAGGATGTCTTGTGCTGCTAAAGAATCACGACGATCCTATGTAAGAGATGGATCACGCTCACTTTATATCAATTGATCGGGGAAAGGAGGCTGCATATATATACGGTGATGGATTATTGCAATAGTAGTGAATGGTAATTTTACAGATATTACAAGGGAGGTTTTAGGCTATTTTTTTCATAATGGCACTGATGGGTAATTTTTTCTCCAATTAACGTGAGAATTTCTAGACTTAGTGAAAGAACGTGGAGGCTCTTTTTCTTGATTTTTTTTCATTCTCTTTGATTAACGTGAAAATTTCTAGACTTTAAGAGCGAATGGAGGCTTTTTTTTTGTCAAATATGTATACAATAATAGATAGATTGCATCGTACAGCACATGCATATATACATATATAGAAAAAGAACTTCCTCGGACTCGCCCTTTCGTTGTGTGCCTTGATATCATCTGTTCACGGGTCTGATGACAAAACGACGACTGGATCGGCTCTTTCAGGGTTCTGATCCAGTGGACTTATGCATATTAAGATCCAGATCGAATATATGGTCAAACATGTATACACGTGCTGCTGATTTTGATTTTTTATTTTCATGGTTTTTAATATTACAATCCTTTGCATTCATGTAACCGAGAAGACGCCATGTGCCGGTTTTTGCCTCCCTCATGTCCTCAACAGGTTGCAATGTGCCGAGAAGACGCATGTTTCTAGATCATTTCCCTTCCTACGAGAGGCCAAAAAGGTCTTAAATAGGAAGTATTTTTACATAAAAAGAGATCAACCATTCATTCATTAAAAAATACTTTAACCATAACATAGACTTACACGGCTTGTTACTAAACATATACAATTTTTCATACATAAATACAAATCTCTAATTGTGATATGAGAAAAATATATGTAACATTGATACTCAAAGTCTGAAAATACATATTTTTGGCAAGAATGTGATGGGTCGATGATGACAATAATAGAAAGGCTTAATTGCAAACTCCATCCTTTGATATTCGCCTCTATAAGTTTGTTGCAACCACCCCACCTCACCCCTATATATGTAACCATGTTACTTATTCTGTCGGTTAAAATAGCCTCCGATTCGCATGTGCTCTGCCAACTGGGCCAAAAACTATCACCGTGGACGTTTGGCTATGTGAGTCAATTACTAGTTTGGTTCGAGTTAAGTTTTGTGGTTTGGTTGTATCTAAGATCATTGTGGTCTCACCGCACTTGAACTCATTGCTTTAATTATGTCCTACGACTACATCCAAACAGAACAAATTCAACTGTTCGATAGTCCCACCGCTACCGTACGCAGGTGCGAGGTTCAAAAGCTAAACACGCATTCACGTGGCACTTTTTTCCCTAGTTGGGAGAGTACATCTGTACATGTAAATCAATGAGCTATTTCAACCTACACTGGGATACGGTAGGGTGGTTTTTGTAACAAACAAACTTATGAGGAAATGAGTGATGGGGTGAGATTTGCAATTAACCCTAATAAAACTGGTGTCGAGATAGATCGTTTTCTCTATTGTAGTTGATTCTAGATTGTGTGAATACTCTAAATAGTAAAATAGGACTCCAACTTGCAAACTCAACTCGTCACCTGTTGGGACGTAAGGTTTTTGGCTCCTTTCTTTTTAGAGTTTCTAGAGAAATGGTATGCCCATATACATTGCAACAAGATAAGTTCAATGACAATAACACTTAGTCAACACTTAGTGCAGTTAATTTTACATTTCATTCACATCATGATGTTCTCCATTAGGTGAAGAACGTGCCTGGCGTTCAATTATTTCATTCACATCATGATGTTCTCCATTGTGTGAATACTCTAATATGCATGTTACTTATTCTGTTAGTTCAGAAATTATTCTGAATTCAATGCTCATGGTTATACTATGTTCTAGCAGTTTAGAATCCTTCTCTCTCTCTCTCTCTCTCTCTCTCCTCCTCTCCTCTCTCCTCTCTCTCTCTCTCGGGGTATATGTCAATCATTGGTTACTGCAAAATTAATGAAAGATTTAATCGAATGGTGAAATAAAATGCATCATTAAATTATGAACAGACAATCTTTGATTTTGAGTTTAACTAAGTTTCAGTTGTTTCATTGATGATAGTTGACTCAATACAAGTTGAAGTGTAAGGCACACTCAAATTCAATTAGCTAGGTTTGACCTCTATGAAACAAATTTCTGTAAAAGCTACTTAGAGAAACCAATGTAGATCCATAAAACTCCAATACGTAAGTGTTCAAGTGTGGTTTTGTAAGCGCTTTACGTTATTCTGTTAAGAATACTCTCTCTCTCTCTCGCGCGCGCGAATTTGTTACTAGATTCTCTGTGATATATAATATATGACGGCATCACATCGCCAAAACTGAAATCTCGGACAAGAAACTTGCCTGCATGCATTCGTTCCTACATTAAATGTCATCGGTTCTGGTAGTACCTTGTGATGTCACATGTGTGAACTTATAAATTAGGTTTGCAAGTGTAAATTGGCTTAATTCTTCTGGACAGAAGGACGACCCTCTAACTAATATTGGTACTCACCTAATCCCTTTCTTGTGAGAATCTTCAAAGAATACTGGATCCGGCCTCTTGATTAAGGTGGTTTAGTTTTATCTTTCAAACTTCTAGTCCTTTTTTTGTCACAGGAAATATATCAAAATTACCCAATACACGTACACGTACAGACAAATACCGAGTTAAGTTGACAGTCACATACCGAGTTAAGTTGACAGTCACATACACGTACGTACAGACAACAACTAGTGATGTGAATCTTTGCGTTCGAGTTTAACTACGTTTTAGTTATGATAGTTGACTCAATCAAAGTTGTAGTGTAAGGCACATTCAAATTTAATTAGCTAGGTTTGACCTCTATGAAGTCATAAATTTCTGTAAAAGCTACTTAGAGAAAGCCATGTAGATCCATACAACTTCGATACGTAAGTGCTCAAGTGTGGTTAATTTTGTTAGCTTCTAATATGCATGTTACTTTTTCCGTTAGTTAAAAAATCATTCTGAAGTCAACAGTTTCATTTGTTATACTAATTGCATAATTATAATGAACTTAATCAATTATATGTAAAACTCCAACAAGTAAGTGTCCAAGTGCACTTTATATGCATGTTATTCTGTTACTACATTTTGTCTCTTTTCTTTTTTGCCAATTTGTTACTAGATTCTCTGTGATTGTAGGGCGGCGTCACATGGCCAAAATCGAATTACAGGACAAGATAACTTGCTGCATGCATTCTTTCTTTCCTAATTAAATGTCATGGGTTCAGTGTAAACTTATAAATTACTCTCTCGGTTCATAAATAGATGTCATTCTAGACTTCCACGGTTTTCTCTAATTACATGTCTCACTTCCTAATGCACATTTCTCTTTTCCCAATGAACATTTCTCTTTTCCTAATACACCTCTATCTTTATCTCTCTCCTTCTTGTTTCCTATGTACCTATCTTTTCCACCTTTCTTTAATTCCTGTGCCCAGAGTGAACAGAGGGAGTGTGTTTGCAAGTGCAAATTAGCTTAATTCTTCTGGAGACGATGCTAATGTAGGCACTCACCTAATCTCTTGTGAAATCTTCCAAGAAATAAAAATACAATGGATCCGGCCTCTTGATTATCTTAAGGTTTTAATCTTTCAAACTTTGACGAACTGAAGGGTCAGGTCACTCGTCTAGTCCTCCTTTTTGTCACAGGAAATATATCTCAATTACCCACATGTTACAAGTACAATACCGAGTTAGTTGGCACTGTCACATACACGTACAGACAACCATTTGGAATATACTCTTTTGCACTAGTAATTTGAATCAGCCACAAAAGGACAAGTCGCCCAACTCAGCCTTTTTTTTTGCGAGAGAGCCCAACTCAGCCTTTTAATTTCCTTGTAGATCGCTCTTTTTTTTTTCAGAAGACAAAATAAATATCCACTGGGGCCGGGATCCAGCCATGGTTGAGAACAAAAGAGCTCACGCTCAAGGTCGCCACCGATGGTCCTGCCCACCTTCAAGCCACACACCACACAAGACCTCGGACCACTGTGAGACATGTGCCAACACCTTGGTCCTTGGTCGTCCCATGCATGAGATTTTTTGAATAAAAGATCTAAGAGCAAGTTTAATGATTTCGCCGGCAGCTGGCCGATGA
>JAAXCT010003447.1:0-34262 GCA_012490785.1 Eragrostis nindensis
GGAAAGGAGGAGACGAGATGCCACCGGGCACATACAAAACAAACGCTCGTACCCATGGAATCCTCCCGACGAGATGCCACCGGGGCACATACAAAACAAGCTCGTACCCATGGAATCCTCCCGTGCACGGCGGTCCGCCCATAGATACGATGCCATGATTGCCATCGGCGATTGGCGGCAAGCATGGACTGAGAGAATGAGACGTACCACCTAGCGCTAAGGCAAGCAAGCAACGGATGCACCGAGCTTTCCTCTGGTTCATTCTACCGCACGCTGCTCTGCTGACTTGCTCACGTCCCGATCAAAGTTCAAACGTTGTAGTAGCGCACAAATTAGCATACATCTCTGTTGCAAAGCCTGACGCTACATGCACTGTTTTGGACATGCTAGCTAGTGCCTTCTTCCCTGAAAACTTTTCTGGTCAAATGAGAAACAATGCTTTCTTCCCACGAATCTTGTATAAGCTTTTGCTCTAACTTTGAATTTTGCATGATGGGAGATGTTGGCATCAACTATATATTTATATTTTTTTTAACTTTTTTACCTACTTATAGACGTGTTCCCCTCTCCACACGTAGGTACAAGAAAGTTCATCATAAATGGTTGTAGATGAAGGGATATATGTTATCTTATCAGTAATCCACAATTGCAAACTAGATTTCTAAATTAGTAATTTTGGTGAGAGTTCTAGAAGAGACACTTTCTAATTAATCTTTGTATGCTATTGCCACTTGGTGCTAGCATGATGGTCTTTCATGATGCGAAACCAAGCTTATGACTGCCATAATAGTTGGTTACCTAAGACTCTGACTCTGTTTGACATAGGTTTGCCAGAGTATTTTAGCTTCACTTTAGGAAATCCACACTAGTGCATATCCGTGGTTGGATCTGGAGCGACCAAAAGAGTGTTTGGCTGATACCCCTCATCCCAAGTATTTTTATTGACTTCTATAAATATAGCTTTTTTCAAGTGTGACAACATTGCTCCTAGTGATTTTCTCAGGCAACTAATGTTAAATAATTATTAGCTAGAACTCAATGTGTCAAACTAAACCCAAAAGGAACTCAAGGTTAGATGGATGAATTGAAACACAGTCTTGAAACAGCATTTGATGGCCATTTCAGCGCCATGTATAACAGAATGACTCTTACAGCACTTTGGCTAGAAGCCAAGAATGATTCTATTGTATGTTTTGAATTCATTATGTTTATAGTCCTAGAAATATATTAAAGGTATCAAAAGTTTTCATTATCAAATACATTGTATTATGTCTTTAATTAGTGATTTCAAACTAGGGACATTAAAGATGCCGCTGATAAAGACAAGAAACGTGAACAACATTTTACAAACACTAGCTTGTCTACACCCATCACATGATGCAATTCTACCGGAAAGCCATAGTGGCACATATGGTCTTTATGGATAAGGATTTTGGTAGCCATGGTGGCACATCCAGAATGAACTAGAATGGTACGGTAAAAGTAGAAGATAAGTCAAATCTATAAGATTGTATTTGAGGGAAGGCCCCAAAGCAGCTGGTGAGATGACATAGACGAGCCTACCAGTAGCAACATAATGGTACATCTGGCAATTCAAGAATAACTACTCTGTGAAATCGATCAAACTTTGCATATAAGACATGCTAATAAAGTGCATCGCAAATAATCAGTTGCAAAATCTAACCATTATAGAGGTAGTATTAGTGAACAGAGATTTTATGATTGTTGTAATATAACAAGCTCCTTTGGGGTATTTCATCAAGCACTTATCAAACAATCGTTGGAGGATGGTTACCACGCGACAACAACTAGTTCACGGGGTCCATAAAGATTAACCAGGTGTCGGATACCTATTTTTAGGTATTCGTGGGTTAATACCTGAACACGGTCAAGGACATAAATCTTCGGCCCCACGGGGTGTCAAAGCACCCAGCCCAACTCGTTAGTGCATGAAAGTTGCCTAAGGGGGGGGGGGGGGGGGGGGGGGGGGGGTGAATAGGCAATGCTAAGAACTTCTTGAATTAAGACTTAATCAAACTGTTAGTGTTGCCGGATAGTCCGGTACACTACCGGATACTCCGGACCTGGAACTACCGGAGTATCCGGTACTGTGCCGGACAGTCCGGTCCTGAGATTAAACCAACGAAATTTGAAATTTATAGAGTTTCTAGCAATTCTACTTGAATCAAAAGACTAGTATAGATTGTTAAGTGAATCTACACTATATATGCGGAGGTAAACAAGTACACAAGTAGAAGCAAATTAGTGATATATATAAAAGAAAGCAACAAGAACAAGTAAGAACAACAAGAACAAATGAAACAAGCACAAGTGACACACGATTTGTTCCCGAAGTTTAGGCCCACAAAGTGCCCTACGTCTCTATTGAGAAGTCCACAAAGGACCGAGTCTCTTTCAACTCTTTTCCTCACTCAAGCGATCACAAAGATCAAGCTTGAGTTGCTAACTATCAAATCCTCTTGCGAGGAGGGCAATACAAACTTTCCCGGAGCTTCACCACACGAATTGGGAGCTTACGGGCAACCTCTAGCCGTCTAGGAGCCAAGCTCCAAGAGTAACAAGTGCAAATCACCAAGATGAGGATGCCAAAAGACGCTCAAGAGTGGAATGGATGCTAGGAACTCGAATCTTGGCTCTCACACAATCTCTAGGATGGATCTTACAAATCTTTGCCTTGGGAGAGAGGAGAGGAGAGTTTAAGCCTTGGGTCGTGTTCTAGAAAGTGGGCAAGAGAGGGTGACCGTTGGAGCTGAGTGGGTATTTATATGGAGTCCTCAAAATCGAACCGTTATGCTCAGGAATATGTCTGGCCGGAGTATCAGGTAAACTGCCGGACACTCTGGTAGGTATTTGGTTCTGGCGAAGTTAGGACTTGCCGGACAATCCGGCAAGTTGCCGGATAGTCCGGCCTAGGACTTAGTCCCGGCGAAGACTAGCTCTACCGGACATTCCGGTGAGCCTTTGCTGTTTGCTCAAATTTCACCACTCACTCAAACTAATTTCTAAGAAATTTTGTATCACCCAAAAGGTCCTATGGCATCTGTGGATCAATGATTTGCATCCCTCTTAATAGTACGGCAGTCCTACACTCAATTAAAATTAAAACTCCATTGAGTGTATGTTGCCAATTTTCTTTGAATATTTTCAATATAGCATTTCATTTGACATGTTTGATTCTCCTTCTTGAGACCTACCTGAACACATCTTCAATTGCGACATTAGTCCTTTTGGATCGTTTTGACGTCAATCACACAAAACAATAATTAGAGGCCTAGATGCACTTTCAATCTCCCATTTTTGGTGATTGATGTCAAAACAACCAAAACATACAAAGATCATATAATATTCAACGAAAACGAGATAGATAGAGAAAGCTCTCCCTAAATATGTGCATGAATTAAATTTAATGAAATTGGCCTAAACATACCAAATGCACATATCTTAAAGAAAAACATGAGAGCTCCCCCTAAAACCTTGCATGATCATCATATCAACATAAATACCAAATGCAACACATGAGCAATTTAGGCAATCACGCAATAGTACAACAAGACAGGAACGGTATACGGACGCACGACCGCAGCACGACGCGGCTCCCCGAAGCCATCGATTCGGACGGACGAGGAGTGGAGAGGAAGGCAACGAATCCATTCAAGGCTCTTTCCCCTTCTTCCTTTTTTCTTCTCCTTTCCTCCATTCTCTCTACCGGCTCTCTCTTCTCCATTTCAGCCGTTTTCCTTCCCTTGGAAGGTAAAAGGTAGGAACGGACAACAGAGAAGGGGACGGCTCATTCTGAACACTTCGCTCAGGTTGAGTTCTCACACTCGCATACACACAGAGACTTCGGAACGCTCCCTCTCTCGCCAAGCTTGTAATCCCTACGAGCAATCCACCACCTGAACTGGATGTAGGGCGTTCGTGCCTGAACCAGTATAATCCACCGTCTCAATCACGAATTCACCACTAAGTCGAGCGTGTTGTACAAATTTACTCGTCGGGCGGTTACTACACACTGACACCAGGTAGGTAGGAATGAGTTGAGCATGTGATTGAAACTGAGATCGAAGTTGAGGTCATCGTATTTGGAGTTGTGTGCTGTTGAACATTTGTGGGCGTTGTGCCTCAGGCATTGGTAGCTGGGTACAACACCGGCTGCCAGTGAGTGCACGTTGAAGGCAAAGCTTCACCATTATTCACTTGATGTAGGGTTGATGGCACTGATCCTTCAATTGCAGTGTGCGTGCCCTATCCGTAAGCACAAAGCACGACGACGAGATTGCGCACTGGCAAGCTACCCGAATGAGCTACGGGCAAATGAGGTAGTGGCTCGAGTGCCAGCAACAGAAGGGAAGGGTGCAACGACATCCAATGCAAAGACGCAAAGAGAGATGCGGCGGAGGAGAGTTTTTGACATGCTTCTACGGTGGGTGTGACAGATATGGGATGCGGCAAGAAGCCAGACGGAGGAGTACTTCTACAACATTCAGACATTGTGGAGGAGCAACAACTCAGCGGCCATGTGCGTTATTCTCGTGGAGAAGAGGGAGCGAGGGGTGAACATTGCGGGGACAGTAGTTGAGAGATTCAGAGAGAAGACGTGGAGGGAGAGCGAATGAGAGTTCATGAAAGTTCGGATCGTCGAGCGAATATCCGACCCAAACCATATATGACGGTCCACATCTCAAGCTTGGCTCATCGAACGGTGCAATTGTTATTAATAGGTCGACGTGGACCTACGCACAACCTGCAAACGCGACCGCATTGGGGGAGAAGACATGGACATACGCACAACATTATCGGCCAAAGTTGAAAATTTTTAACTTGACCAACATTTATGGACGGAAGGAATTGTCCCCCTGCATGTGCTCTTTGTGGTTTACAGTTCACTGGATAGGAACAGAGTTTCCCTACATGAGCGAAACATGGCTATTGTGTTAAGATCACCAGACATGCTAAACGCTGACCGAATAAAAGTCGCATTGGATCCTGCCTGTCAAAGAAAGGAACCAGCTAGAGCTGGTCCTAGTTCCTGAACTGGACGGAACTGGCGAGCAAACCTATCTCTGCAACACGATCAACCATGCTACTGGGACACAGACCAAACCGGCCGGAAACCACACGCATTGCACAAGAAAATGCGACCAAATTCTCATCCCACGCATCTCAATTCTCAGGACCATGCAGGCATGTCTGGTTACAACAAGAAGTTGCTACAAAGCCAGTACAGCATCAAGAACAAGAGCATCACATGCAAGTAAATTCTCATCCCACGCATCTCAGTTCTCAGGACCATGCAGGCATGTCTGGTTACAACAAGAAGTTGCTACAAAGCCAGTACAGCATCAAGCACAAGAGCATCACATGCAAGTACAAGGCATGTAGAAGAGCCGCAGCAAGCAGGGAAGGGATGTACAGGGAAGCTTTTGTTTGGTCCATCAGTGGTCAGGACCATGTTTATAGTTGCAACACCCACAATGCTAGCTGCGCCGACCATTGCGACCGGACCGGGGAGGTGGGCGTGGCCTACAGCTCACTGCTCTGCTGCTGCTTCTATCCCGGGAAGTCAGTGGACTGCAACGTGCAGCTCTGCAGAAAAAGTCGCGCACACTTGCGATGCTCCTGCGGGGGGGCGATGCTACTTTACGGGCGCTCGCACACACTTGAGGACGACTTGTTGAGATCGGCTTGAGCTCCCCTCTCCTCAGGAAAGCTCAAGAAAGACACTTTCTTGATCCTTCTTTTTGTTTTTGTCCTTTTTGTTGTTGTTTATTTATCTCTCTCGATCTCAATCTCAATCTCAAACAGAGACCAAACCAAACCAAACTCCAACCCGGCGGCACCGCCAATCACCATTTGTTTGGCAATGCAGCGATCAACGAACTAAAAAATCAGAAAGAGAAGAAGAAAAGAGAAAAGGAGAAATAAAGCGGCATTGATGGAGAGCTCCGGTCCACCCAAGGCAAAAACATGCGTGTCCCGGAGTTGCTCCTCATCGGCCGATGCCCGGCAGCGGCTCCATCCTCATCCTCTTGTTATTGTTCGTCGCCGGCGTGAATGAGGCCTCCGCGTCGGCGGGGTAGTCGTATGTACCGGAATACGATGACAGTCTCTTGACCGCCTTCGTCGTCGTCGTCGCCGCCGACGGCGACGGCGGCAGCGAGCTCTCGCTCAGCAGCATCAAGCTGTAGCAGGCGAACACGTCCTCCTGATCACCGGAACGAAGGGTTGTGTTAGGCAAATGAGGTTCGATTCGGGAAGACGTGTCGATAAATAACAGAGCGCTGTACCTTCTCGAGGAGGAAAGATGGAGAGAAGTTGATCATCTCGGACTCCAACGCTTCTTTGGTCAGTGCGCCGTGGGCCGCCGCCAGGACGGCGGCGGCGGCCACGGTGGACGGCCGGTAGTCGAGCACGCTCGCGGCTGCAAGAACAGAGCACGGATCGATTGAATCAGAGTTTCAGTTACCATCAGACATCCAAAACGGGATCATTGGCGGAATCTCTAACACAGTCTAACCAACCTTCGGCGGTGGAGAAAATGAGGTCGGCGGCCTTGGCGGCGACCGGTTCGCCGCCGCCGTTGCCTCGTCGTAGGAGCCTGGAGCAGAGGCAGGAGAGGTAGTCGAAGGGGGTGACGCCGCCCATGCGCCAGTCGAGCGTGGAGAGCACGAGCAGCTCCATGCGGCGGATGGAGACGCAGCTGAAGTCGTACTCCTCACCGGCGTCGTCGGCGGGGCGGAACTCCGACAGCGGCGGCGGGCGGTACTCCTCCATCTTGGCCGCCAGCGACACGCACGCCACGGCCAGCAGCCGCGTCGCCCACGGCATCACCGACCTCTGCACGCAGCACGCGGCATCACCGAGCGTCAGTCAGTCAGTCAACGGATGGATGGATCGGCCTTGGGAGGAAGGAACAGAGGAGGCGGATGTTACGTCGATGCATCGCCGGAGGCAGAAGCGGTCGATCGAGTAAGAGGAGACGGCCAGGTACGCCGTGCGGTGGCCGAACCCGAAGTATGCGCGCGTCTGCAATGGCGGCGGCGGCGGCGGTCAGAGAGAGAGATGGCAACAAATAAGCAGAGCTCGAAGCAGTACTGTTGCATCAAGAACAAAGATGCTTGTCGTGCACGATTATTCATTCACCTCGAGATCCACTGATGCGGTGTCGCGGCGAGCGCACGGGAACCAGTCCTCGGCGGCCATCGACGACGGCGCCGACTCCGCGCCGGCGTCGGAAGATGAGGACGACGGCGAGGACGGCGAGCAGCAGAAGCTGCTCTCCTTGGACACGAGGTGGCCCACGTACTCCTCCTCCTCGTCCTCGGCGTCGCTGTACAGCAGGAGCGGCTCCCCGCCGGCGGCGCCGTCGATAAACACGCCGTCGAGGTCGGCGCTGTCCTCCTGGCACATGAGGGAGAAAGAGCAGCCGGCCTCGCATTCCTCCCCTGCTTCCCCCATTCTTCCTAGTTCGAGCTACACAGGAACCTAAATGGGCTAGTCGTCAAAGAGCCATGAGGCCGGCTGGCCGGAGTCCGGCTACCGGAGCTGACCGTGGAAGTGAAGGGGAAGACGAGCGAGCTCCAATCGAGCGCTCTGAGCTCTCCTCTTCTATTTAAGTGGCTGCTGACTGTTCGTCGCAGCCTCACTCCACTCCTGTGTCCGATTTTTCTCTCAAAGACCTCGAGGCTCCGCTTGGTCAAGATGTGTGTGGCTTACGCTTCGAGTGAATCCATGTCGTCAGCGTGGCAGGAACGGGCGCGGTACGTGGCAGGAACGGGCGCGGTAGTCAGTGCAAAATAGCTGGCTTCACAAAACCCATGGAGCTCGAAATTCCGAGCTCCAATCACCGGGCTTGACCAGGCCCTGGCGCCCTGCCATGTCGATTCTGCTAACCTCTGATTTCGAGGTTATTTGTCTCAGTTTTTCCCCCCGAAAGCCTGAAACCAAAGGTAATGATGTACCCTGGATGCTCTGTACCGCGTCTGACTCTTTCCTGCCTCATGTTGAGTGTCCATTCTCGCGGTTACCTCATTACTCCAACAAGTAATGATGTAGACTCCGTCCAATTGATGTGACAAGCCATAGGAATGAGTAGCCGTATCTGTGACTCCAATGATTTGTGCCCATAGGAGCCGACATAAGTATTTTTACTCCTCCAATTATGCTCATCGCCTGAGGAGAAAATTTCTCAGAAGTTGTAGCTGCACATAGATATCGCTTAACAACCACTAAAAATGCTCCATTGTAATATACATAGGAAAAATAAGAAACATCAAAGAAAAAAATAATAATATTAAACAAAAAATAATAGAATAGGATGTAATAAAGAATTCAAGGCAAAAAGAAGATCAATCAAAAAGAATTATTGTAATTACAATGTACTCAAAGTCAATATAAACTAATTTCAGAACCTTCCATCTAATTCGCAAGACGAATCTAGATTAATTAGGCTCATTAGATTCGTCTCGCAATTAGCACTCATCTGTCAAAAAGGTTTTGTTATTAAACTAATCAAAATTTTTAAATATACAGATTCTTTGATATGATACAGTGCTAAAATTTAGAGGGCAGGAAATGAACAGGACCATAGTTAAGGTGTATAATCCTACAACTCAGCATCCATCAAACATCCCATAAATCCATAATGACACATCTAAAGAGGGAAGCGACGGCCATAACGTCGCATGATCTAGTTGTAGCCGAAGTAAATGTTAGGTTTTCGACCCACAAGTAACGTCTTTATGCAGAATAATAATGTCCATGAAAACCGTCATCGTTTAATAAAATTAAGAGATTTCTCCATAACTAGCACCACACTAAACCACAATTACATCCTTCGTCACAAGGTCCCCGAATCCACCACCACCGGGAGATATTGCTGGTAGCGGACACAGAGAGGTAGGATTTGGCAGGGCATGTGACGTCAGATCGCGTCATCCCTGATGTTTGGAACCAAATTAATTTAGAGAGGAGGAAACGAACACATCTAAAATTTAGATGTGCAAATGTTATTGACGTGGCCTGGATAGGGGGGAAAAAATGAAAACCCGCTTAGTCCATGAAGTCTTATATGTTGAGAGCGTAAATTAGACACTTGTCAAGTTCAGAGCGATAAGATGGACCTAGTTTCGTTATTTTACATGCCAGCTTTCCATGGTATGTAAAGTACGAGCTGTATAAAAGTATTCATGCATCTGACACCAAGAATACATACCTTGGTCAATCGAGTTATTCTAATGTAAGTGAGAACGTGATCCAAAGCCCCATCAAATGGCAGCCCGCAGGCTCTGCTGGCTTATATAAAGGCAGTCAGTGAGAGTGTAATCTCAACCACCTTTTTTGTAGCACCTCTCCTCCTTTTGCATCTCTGATCACTATGTTTCATGTATGAAAGACAATCTAAAATACCCAAGTTCTTGATATGCAGCCAAGCAGTGCTAAATTTCTTGTGCAAGTGTGCTTACCACGAGACAAAAGGAGGATCTGGATCCGAAAACCTATCCGTCACGGAAAGAAAAACTTTAGTCGAGTCGGAGTCGCCTTACCACTCTTCTAGTTCTAGTGGCAGTAGAGGTGAGGAGATGGTGGTGACTCATGTGTCTTGTACTTTGTGCATTAATCAATAGAGCCTTCCCTTCGCAAAAAAAAAAAAAGGAAAAAAGAAGACCTATCCATCACGGAAAGAAAAAGTAGAAAAAATACTTTGGTTTGCATATTCAGATACTAACCCTTCTAGTTATAAGGCCCATAAAAGATAACCCTTCTACATAAAAGATATTTTGGTTGGATATTCATATAAAATATAGCCCTTCTATAAGGCCCATAACTCAAATATATTTTGTGCAGGGTGACATATATTCTCAAATCTGGTGGGACATAATCTTTTGCCGTCAAATACTAGTGAACATAGCCTAAAACTTGTTTTAGTCTGTTTTTGCCAAGATAATGCAGCAAGTTAGTATTAGAATTTTAGCTCATGCATTGGCCGAGCATTTATATTAACTTTCTTTCCGGCCTTCAAAAACCTATCATTTTGGACAAGCTTCCAGTAAAAATATAAATATTCGACTATCAATAACTTTTAAAGTACTTAGTTTAAGATTAGATAATGCATAGATTTGCCTTAGTAATCATATATTTGTTTCGTTTACATATTTATGCTATTATTATCAAAGTGCTTTAAAGACCATCTCATTGTCCAAAATGGCATCTTTTAGAAGACTGGAGGGATTTATTTACTTACCCCTTATAATTTTTTACGACGTTAGGACAGTTGTCTAAGCTCAAAATTGAACTAATATAAATGGCTTACATCATCATCAAAAGACTATGGAGGTAGTGATTATTAGTTCTACTCTTTATACACAATGGATATCATACAGACTTAATACAAATTTTTTTTGGCGATGGAACAGTCTTAACACATTATGGATATAAGACAAGTAATATATTAAATAAGTACGAGATGATGATGACCGATCAAGTCAATATCAAGTGTAATATCTGATACTTTATTTCTTCCAAGTGCTTCCAGATCAAGCTGATCTGAAATTGAAAAATAAATGACCTCGAGTGTCATGCATCAGTTGCACCTGGAGTCAAATGTTTTGCTATCAATGAGAATCTAGTGACAGAAATATGATTTTAATTACCATAAACACAGCCGTTACTCTTACTGCCGGACATGTGAATTTTCAGATCTAGACTGGTCCAGATACATCATCAAGCATGTAATCCTGTGAAATCCAGACATTAATCACTGATGCCGCGCCCAGCTGCGTAGCCAATTGCCTAATTACTCGTGCACATACACTGTCAGTAGGAAAAGAATCACCTAGATCCAGTACAGCTGCTAGCTGCCTTGCATGTGATTGCTGACCAAAAGTATGGGCAACGCTAAGCATATACTACATCAAAGCATGACGTATTCAGTCACTTATAATTGCGTTGAAAGATGGGCGAAAACCATATGTGTCGTATGTACTTATCAAAATGTGTGTTTAGGAAATACGTGTCTACAAATTTTCCAGTAATACAAACATAATTAGGCTAGTCCCAATGAAATATTTCATTTTTGTTTACAAGGTGTCACATAATCTGAAGTGCTTTGAAACCCTTAAACAAACAACTCCCAAATCCCAATAGTAAGTTTCGGTTTTGTGGTTTCTTAGGTAAATCAAAGTATTTAATTCCTGCACGGGATTGGGTGACGAACTCATGAAATGAAACCCAATAATCCCGATGAGTTTCAAAGTGTTGGCGACCAGTGGAAAAAAATATCATCAGTTTTGAAACCGAAATTCTGAACACTTGGATACTATGTAACGCCAGTGTCCTCGTAAATCTAATGCCATGTCATCAGTTTTGCATGTGTAGCACCTCACTTATTGGAGTGGCCTTATTACATTTTGTCACATGAAACTATAATCATCCCCCCACCATTTGTCATTAAAGGTACTTACAAAAATCACAAAAACAAAACACAATAATTGTTGCAGACATATGTTTAAGAAACTCATTTTATTTCAATTATGAGTAATGGAAACAAACAAAAATATACAACTAGAAAATAGATGAAGTATTGACACCGGTGATTCATGGATTCAACACTGGTGGGAAATGGCATGGTGCACGCTTGAACTTTTGTGGACTTTAGTGTATCGATCGACAACAAAAAATTAAGACGTGTTACATAAAGCAATGAATTGTTTATCATCTCTCACTTTCGAATTAATATTGACCAATGACACGCCGCAGGATTAAGTCCTAGAAGAAACCATATACGTACTCCATAACAAAATATAAAGCATTCTAAGTGTTCAAAAGTCTTACCATAATTAATCTAAGCATTCCTGTGTAGAAATGAGTCCTGCATGTTAGTAATCTGTATGTATCATCACATTTGTAGTTTGATTATTACTGCACATGATAAGATCTTTTTCGCGACATTCATCTTTAGCGGCACCATTCCCTCCTCAACGAAATGATAGTTGCATTACTCCCGCTACCTATATGGTACAAAGCATGATAATTTGTTATATCCATTCCATGCCCAACAAAATCGATGGGCGGTGCCAGCAGTGTGGCCACCGTCTGCATCACTGCATGGCTCGTGAACTCGGAGGAGATATTGAAACAGTGCGGATCCTGATGCGCAATATAGCCTTGTTGAGAGGATCAGGTGCACTGGTACGCTTGCCAGAGTGGTCACGGCACGATGAACTGTTGTATTGTATGCACAGGACGCATGCATTTCGAAGGGGGAGATGGAGCAAGGCCTCGCTGGTACAAACACATGAAGTATGTCTCGGGATCGAAGTGGCCAGTGCAAAAGGGACCACGGACCACACTTGCATTTGTGTGATATATCTTGTTGTTGGTACCTGCCCATAGTGTACGTAGTTTATGCCTGCGTGACATGCTGATTCAGGCAAACGGACAAGCCGGGGAAACGTTTCTGAAAAATCCCTTTTGTTTTGTCTAAGCTGTCTGAAATCGGTGTAAAAAAAAAAAAGCTGTCTGAAATCAAGAAAGAATGAAAGGGAAAGAAAACGGAGATATCTACAATAATGTAGTCGTCTGAAGTGGTCTAAACAATGCGTTAGAGCTTGTTAAGATAGTATAATCTCTGGATCTAGCAAGTGGCAACAAAACTGACCAAATTTACCATCATGGAAGTACAGGATCTGGATCGAAATCGCAGAGGCAATAACTCCAGTCAGCGGAAGAACGCTGGCTCGATCGAGCAGGGCCGTGTGAGATGACTGATAAGCAGCACGCTACCGATTCTTTCCTGCGGTGCTGAAACTTTGGGCGAGTGGTCATGTCGATCTACGTACTGTGGCCGACGACCAAGGCATTTAAAGGTTGCCGGCCGGACAGAGCTGTGCAAGCCTCCAAATGTCCCCGGTTTCAGGCTTATTATATGTTCTTCCACGTAAGCAATTAAGCACAGCAAATTGATAGGCTGCATGTTCCAGAGAGAGCGGGATAGAGTCATCAACTACTCCTAGTCAAAATTCTGGTTGGAAGAAGGCTTTGAGTTCATCAGGTGGCGATGGCAAGGGCCGGCCGGAATGCAGGACTACCCATTTCCTTGTTCCCAAACATGGAAGCAGTTTCAGAAAGAAAATATGGAATACTTCAGCTCCTATCTCACACTCATTAAGAATGCTAGTTCAGCATCTTCGTTGCAGTATGTTTGTATGGATCGGATAATGATGTCCATATAATTTTTAAGTCATATATGATGTTATGAGCTTTCTGTCTTAGTGATGTACTAAAAAAATAGCATCACTCTTTTCCATCATGTTAAAAAAAAGCACTAAGAATGTTAAAAAAGAAAGAAAGAAACATTTGGTCCTGGGATTGCATCTACTTGTAAACATATTTTCATCTTAAAGAGTTAACCGAGGGATCAAGATTTTGTATTTTGATCTTCCGT
This sequence comes from Eragrostis nindensis, assembly GCA_012490785.1. NCBI lineage: Eukaryota > Viridiplantae > Streptophyta > Magnoliopsida > Poales > Poaceae > Eragrostis > Eragrostis nindensis. The sequence continues at coordinate 13,466 of JAAXCT010003447.1, forward strand.
GGAAACACGAAATGCTTTCTTCTCCATTATACTCTTTACAATGACGCCAGAGCGCTTTCATCCGTGTTCTTCACTATATTACGAAAGAAGGTGCTACCAAAACGAATGCTGACTTGGCTGTGTACTTAGGTAGGCTTACATTCTAGCTTAGTCAGCTAAAAACCTAACACGCAAAAGTAGCTTTACTAAACGATTTGATATTGTACTTGCCTCTGTCACCCTAGTCTCAAGCAAGACTTTGATAAACTGAAACGATATTATCAACCAACACCTTTTAACCTCCAGTTCTAGCGACCAACCCATACTGACAAACAAAATCCACGGCGTCAAGCAAGATAACGAAACCTTTTCTAACCCTCATGTTGTATGGGGATTGAATTGAACTAATTTCATCCGACTCATATTTTGAACTATCCTGAGTGATTGAATTCATGCTTCTTATACTAGTCATATGACTCATATGTATCACTGAATTCATATTGTCTGCGTATATATAATGTCTTCACCGGTTCGTTCTCTACTGAAGTAACATTTAAATTATACTTGAGCAGAGTAAAATGCCTATCCATTTGAAGGAGACTTTATTTCAAGATAGTGAAACGAGTTGTCTTTGCAGATATTGGAAAGGCCCGTCATGACTATAAATGGTACCATCATCTTGTACGTTTTCTTGACTAATTGTGTCACCTATGAGCCCCTACCACCACAGCTTTTCCACACAAACAAACAAGCAAAATTGAATCCATGTTTAGTCATAATGCCATGTCACTATCTCAGAAACTTTAGTCGGGGCTGGGAGCTGCCTGCTTCCAATGGCACGGGAACACCGGTTGCTTTGCTAGAGACAGTGAGACAAGAAAGCAAAGGTGGCGCGCTGGCACTGGAGCAAATTTTGTCTCCGCCACAATCACCTTTCCTTTCAAAAAAATAGATTGCTTGACATTGATTTCTATAATTTAATCCTTTATTAATAATATTTTAAAATATATTCATGACGTTATTTTCAAAACTCGATCTTTGTACTAATGCCGCAGTCGCTTCTTGCAAAAGAGAACATAGTTGGTCATAAGTGTCAAGTTTCTAGAGTAAGGGCATGTTTGGGGCTCAGGCTTATGAAAAAACTAGCTTTAGCTCTGCCTTATCGGAAAAAAAAAAAAAACAACTATGTTGTCAACTTATCTAGCTAATCTAGAAAACTGTTTGGCAAACAACTTGGCATAACACTTAGTATCATGTAATGGGAAAAGGCCATAGGCCGGAGGAGCCCACAAATTTCTGACTCGACGCTCCCTAGTAAATTCGCAAAACTGCTTATTCGCACTTGGGATGGCCATTCATTGTTTTGGGTTTGGAAGGGCCTAGGAGTTATAAGCCAAGTAAAAAAAAAAACACACACACACACATCATAAGCCCTGCCAAAGGAACCTAATAGAGAGCAACAGTAGAGGGTTTATTCACTTGGGCTGTCTCTCTCCATCACTTGCTCCATTTGCTTACGCCTTAGAGAAAAAGTATGTCTATCATTTGACCAGAACATCTCTAAAAATTATGATATGTCTTCAACTTATACACCTTATTTTAATTTTGAGGTCTTGTGAGTCACCGACAGACCCGTCTTTGTTGACAGGAACATGAGGCAACAAATATCTAGGAGTAGGTTTTGGAGCTCGTAACAAGTATAGAATCTGAATTTAGGGTGACAATGTCAGATTGTAAGTCGACTGAAGTTTATACACGATGGGCTTTGTGTATAGAGATATTATGAAATATTATTGTGTTTGCCATCTCTTATAAGGCGAAAATCCAAAAACCTAGAGTTTGACATTATGCCTCACTTGGTTTGAATTTCTGGGGACAAACATAACTAGTGTTTGATTATCTGCATCACTCTTGGGTCAGTTTCAAAAGTTTCTTTCTCGTTGAGAGTGACTAGTTTACCAGTTTTACTAGAAAATTAATGCATGATTAATTAATGCACGATCGCCAAATTTGGAAGCTATACTGGACTGCTGTCACAAAGTATGGCTTGTTGTACCATATTTCCTGAACCAAACAGTAGGCACAGCTGCATGCCCAAGATGGGGAAGCAAGGAAACCGGCACGTTCTCAAGAAGAAGAAGTTAAGAAACAGCCAAATGAAAATGCACAGAACTTGCATCATCAGAGCATCATGCAAGTAAGAAATCCTCCAGTACACGCACAGTGTCGAGCACTAAGATCCCAACAGCAACTATATCACGCAAGCTACAGTAGTGGTGCCCCATTTGGCTCAAAGCCAAGTAGCCAACCATGCATGCATCCAAAAAAGAGTATGACGTGCCGGCCCCTGCATGAGGAGGCATGTGACTTGGAATTTTTAGCTTGGCTCGCCTATTTATTATACTAACCCTGTTTTTTCTTGAAATGACGTCCATATTTCTCAGATATTCAGAATAAGGGCATTAGACTTTCCATACTCGCGATGGTTCAGTTTGGAATATAGAAAATTCACATTTGAACTCATGCAAGATGATATTGCCCACACCGTCCTCGCGATGGTTAGAGACGAGGAGCACCTTTGGTGTATGGTCGGGGCGAGTGGTGTCGAGTAGAGGTCTGTCTAAATTAGTAAAAGGCGCGAATGTAAATGACTCATGAGGGTGTGGGTGTGTGACTTTTTGTCTTTGTAACCCCTCTTTATTCCTTCTTAGCGCAATGGTACGTAACTCTCTTGCGTATTCGAGAAAAAAATGATATTTGCTAAAAGTCTATGATTTTTCTTTTGCGAGAATAATAGAACTCTCTATGAACATAGTACTATGCTTATTGTCAGCACATTGACATTGGATTAGGCTACTTTGTACCAACAAAAGGCTGCTCAAGGGCCTGCACGTTGGGTGAGAACTGAATTACTGAAGGTTGCAGGCAGGCTTTACATGCATGCACTGATGCTTATGCAAATGCCGGCCTCTGGCAGCTGATGATCGGTTAAAGCGGCCGACCCAAAAGCCTACCCCTTTTCCGTGCTTTGGAATTTAAAATTTATCCTCCTCTCTGCAAATCTGCAATCACAGTGCATGTTTGACCGGCCCTGCCGGCACGGCGGTCAAGCAGCAGCAATGGCCAGTGGTCAGTGGAGTCGGGGAGGCGAGCACGTGCAAATGCACGCGTGCCATATGCGGTGCAGCGAGGCGCCTACTAGAGTGCCATCGCTCTAATGAGACACATAAAACAGTTTGTTTTTAAAAAGTTTGACAAAAAAAAAAATCAAGCATTTCTAACAACATGGAGCGTTGCCATGTTGGTGAGTTTTGGGAGTTACCAAGACAGACACGATACATTACTCCTGGCAGCGACGCATGCGAGCGTGAAGAGGCAGGAGACTCTGAAGCGCAGCAGAAAAAAAAAAGGCTACCGTTCATTGTGTCCAGTCTCTCAGAGCGCCGAGCCAATGTGGATCCGCGCCGAGTCGCCGTGCCAGTGTTGCGTGATAAGCTAGTTAAACACCACTGCAATGTAACTAATCGGCTGGCTACTTTCTTTAACAGAAGGCTTCAGTGCAGGCTAGGGACCATCACGTTCCTCGGTCGATCATTTGCTCAAGTTTAAGCCAAGTGGAAAGTTTGATATATAACAGAAGTGGACAGCACCAGGAGCTTATCAGCTTTTGCCACGGAGGCCGGCATTAGATCCCAGAATATGTGATGCGCATTTGTACGTATGCGGTAATACGTATGCGTATTATTGGAATTCAGCATGTGCCTACCCCGGTGGTGACAGGATCAGCACGCCTACTACATAAAGGCCATTTTCTTTTTCAAGAAGGGCATGATCTGCAATGGACTGAAAAAGACAGTACTATTAAGTTTAGAGTTCAGACAGCAAGCCGACATAAGACAAGTGCCTGATGTGAACAGGAGTGATTGATAGATAGAGCAAATGGAAGCGACCTATGAGATTGATGCGGCGGTGCACGGTCTTGTTGTTAGCGATCGACTTGAGTTTGATGAGAACTACCAGTGCATTATGCTTTCAATTATGGAATTCAAAAGAAAATGGATATTGCAACAGCAAATTTGCAGAAAATTGCTTTGCAAATATCTACAATGCCGTGCTTTGTCAAATTGGGTTATCCAGAAAGACATTTTTACGGTTTTCTGAGTGGTACGAACGCTGTAATTGAATTAGCGTATCACCAGCACTCGTATAATGGAGGCAATCTGAAAAGTAATGCATGTATGTGGGGACCTTTTGTAAAGGATGTAGTTCTTCATTACCAGTGCTAAGAAATAAGCTGGTACCTCTGTCTATCAGCATGCTTTCCCCAGCTCTTTCCTTGGATCCCCATCACGACCACGGGTTAAGAAAATGATCTGCTTTTCTGCAAGGCGCCAGGGACAATCTAGACCCATCAAGACGGGCCCATTTATGCCAAGCACCGCAGATTTTGATCTAAAATAAGCTCTATAAAGCTTTGGTCTTTATCAGGCTGCAGTTTTATCATTTGCTGTCATTGTCAACGATGAATTTGAGGATCGAGGCAAGATGCGTTGCAATCTGATGGACACAGCAAGGACGGACTTGAACCACAGAGCAGGCCCAATTGCCGGTTCCGCCTTTAGTCGGAGGATGCAGCAATGGACAAGAGACTATCCGGCAGATACAGCCCAAAAATTGTGTGCTTGACCGGTGACTGGGATGGATATTCGTTTCCAGTCTCCGGCCTCAACACGCCCAGTGGCAAGGAAGCAGCATCTGTGCCTGTGCTGTGATTTGCTGCTGTTCAGTTGTGTGCATAAACCTGCAGAATTCCTCACCAGCTGGTTTTCTACTCGTAAGATTACAACCTTCCCACCTTGAAATATCAATTCATTCCCCGTACTGTCTCTTCAAATTCGAAGGGGTTTCCTCAGCTCAATAACATCCCACTCAAAAGTTGAATTGAAAACATAAGCAGCTAAATAATTAGCATTAAAAACGTAGGACTAAACAACATAAGCAGCTATTAAATAGCTCTATCCACGGCATTGCAATTTTTCAGAAGATCGTAAATAATATTATTGCATCAACAACAAAAGAGTTTTTGTGGAGGCAGGATAAAGGAAGAATTGCGAGGGTGACAGTTTGGTTATGGCAATGGACCAATGATAGTACGCCCACATAAGATCAATAGCCTGCTGATATATAAAGTGTTCCACTACATCCCATGACCCCCATGCTTCATTTATACAACCGAAGCTAGAGAAAAAAAAAAGCATCTGCCAAGAGATGGTCAGATCCAAAAGATTTTCTGTTCTGAGATTTGAATAACCTGGTCTTCACAATGTTGCACGGTCTTGCAGTGCACATCATAGGGAACTCTTCTCGAACAAAAATACCTTTTTTGTACATTATGTTCGACTTTAAACAGAAATTTGCGACCAGAGCAAATTTAAAAAGAAAAAGGAAGAATGAGACATTGGTCATCTGTTGCCCTTTCTTGTCTGGACAAGTTTCAGAGCCTCTCCCAAGTAACTTATTCTTTTGCCATTGTTCCTTCAGGCGTCCAAGCCATTCCCAGTAGCTGAAGGCTAGTTACGAAAAACCAACTGAAGAACATGTTCTCAACCTTCATTTACGTCGAAAGGTTGGATTACCCAGTATAGCTTATTGGTCAGACGCCGTAACATGTTAGTAATAAAAGTTTGCCTAGAGTTTAGAGCCGGATCATATTGTGAGCAGAATTTGCTGAACTTTCTGCTACCAGATTGTTAGAAGCGCACTGCTGAGAGAGGTTCAGATCGATCCCCATGTTCATCCCATTGTATGCAATCGGAGCATACATCCACATTTCCTCAGAACTGAGGAGCTGCAAAGATAATTAAAAGAAAAAAATCAGTTAAGAAACACATTGACATGGAGCATTCAAAATGAAACTGAACTAAACTGCTAAAAATCTCACTTTTATTTGAAGCTGCAAGAACTTCACATACTGCACTGCCTCTTCAAGCATCGTGCTGATATCTACCTGCAAGATATGACAATGTTTGCTGTATTGAGCTGTCTGCCTTCTTTTGCATTCTGCAGTTACTAAGGATGTTTTGTTCAGAGGCTTACTTTGGTTCCATTTGGTACGAGGTTCTGCAATATCCTCAGCCTTTCGTTAATCCGCTCTCTTCTTTTCTGCATCCAATTAATGACACAGCATAAGTAATTTTCTATTTGGTTATAAAATTATCCTTCTTCAACAGTAAGTTAGAAGATCATCCGTAGTACCCTTGCATAGAGGCTTTGGGACTCAGTTGCTGACCGGCGATCAGCTTGAGGCTTGCCGTTTGGGTTAGCAGCAACATGAGGTTCATGAGAAGCATTTGAGTGATTTTCAGATGTGCAGCAACCCAAGCTTTGTACATTCCCCAGAGCAATGATTCCATCCTCTCCCTCCTGTTGCATGATCTTCTTTGCCCTCTTTGAGACAGACTTCCTTGTGCATTTCCGACTCTGCATTTCACATGTATCGGCCAATTAGCACTGACATCACATTTTTTAATAATTTCAAACTAATGCATTATTCAAAGAAAAAAAAAAACTTACTCTCGTTTGACCATCCAATTTCTCTTGTTCCGGATGCTTTCTCTTGACAGAAGTACTAATGGAACCAAGCACACTAATGCTAGAATCCTCAAGATCCCCACAGCTTGAATTGCTACTCCCATGTGGAAGGTCAAGAACGGCTTCCCTAAATTGAGTTGCACCTTGCTCCTGAACCATGTTCAGGTGAATTGGTGCAGTGCAAGAGTTGATACCAAGGGCATCATTTGAGTCACTCAACCAGAAGCCCCCATAATCAGATGGCACAAAAGATTGGGATTACGAGAATTATTGCTGCTGGTGGAGCTATACGTGATAGAACTGGCATTGCAATGGAAGTAGCATGAGTTAGAAGCCTGGACAGACCAAGGAAGCTCGTGGTGGCTCTCTTCACCACTATAGGGAAAGGTACCAAGCAGCCGCTCCATTATCTCCGCTTCCTCGTTTTGTGATGACAGGTGTAGCGAACTCCAGCTCGCCCCTGCGATCACTCCTCCACACTCCATTGTCATCAGCTTGGGATATGAAAAATACAGGAAGTGATGATGTGCTTGGTGAAGAAAACATGTACGCTGTGAGACATGTATTTATATAGATGACAAGGTTCAAGGTTAAAGGAACAAGACAAGTGTAATCACCAATAAAGAAATGGATGCCCCACGGCTGCGGATGAACTGTGGTGACAGGAACCCTCCAGGTATTGTCTGAAGATGTGCACATTATGTGGTTAGAAAATGTCAACTGCCAGTGGGCAAGATTGTGACTTGTCCAAGATCACAATTTGAAAGCCAAACCAAGTGGACTCAGAGTTGCCGGTGTCTGAAGGCTGGTTCCAATGATTGCAGAGAAAATCTCCCTCACAGTTGATGCATCATGGACAATTAAAAATCAGTATATGGTATTCAAAACCAGGAGAAGCATGAGTATACCCTAACAAATAATACAGGATGGAATAAGTGACCCAATAAAATAAACTGAGACCTACAAAGAGAGGCTTGCACGAACATGTCGGATGGAATCTTGGCGTCCTAAAGAGCTCAAAACGATTGGACAGTGCCTCTGTATATCGCGATGGATATCTTCATGATCGCACAGTTCAAATTGTTAAAGGTATTCGAGTCATTTCTGGCTTTCCCCTTGTATCTTTTGTACTATATATTATATAATGTTGCACTTTAGAGCTGTTGAATACAACTAAATATACATTTCCAAAATGTCATACTATGACTCGATGTGATGACTGTCCAAGCAGTAACTGTTTCAGGGACCGGCAGGAGAACACTACGTTTTCTTTTTTTGTTCACATTATCGCACATAGTTCAATTAACACAGAATGTGAAACTAACTATATATACAAACCTAAGTCATATGGTAATCTGATGCTGATATCACGTCTATAGTAAACTAGGAGCTGCATAAGACTTAGATCCAAAATTAGTTTAAAATGAATTAAAGTTCTGTGCTGTCATTTCGAGCCCAAAAAGGTTCATACTTTCCTATTTGTGCCAAACAGAGAATCAAGAGAACAAACAATACAGCTAAATGCTGGCAACAAATGATTGAATTAAAGGAAACAAGAAGATGTGGTTTATTTAAAGCCTCATTATTACAGTTCCAGTTCTACGAAAGACAGTAGTGGACAGTGTTTTTCTAGGGGAATGCAGTAGTGGAGGCCCCTCAAACTGCAGTGTTAATTATGGAATTCCAAAATAGCAATCTTGTTACGCTGAATCAAATAAACGAGAACATCTATAGTACCAAAAAAAAATGAAATATAAAGCCTTTGATTATGTTTCAACTTCTAGAAGACACAATTTCACACCATGAGGAGCCAAACTGCATCAAAGATTAAAACGCATGAAGCCCTTAATATGATTGAAGGGACAAAAAATAGCTATGTATGGAGAAATAGCCTTGCTGCCCTGTCCTATTAAAAATGTTGATAGTAGCATAAGTTATTTCTGTAGATGACTATGGCTTCTAATAAAGCTACTTTAAGTTTGCCAGTTCAGTTCAATTACTTTTTTCTCGAAACAAATAATTACTCGCATTCCATTCTTTCTCATTGAGTGTTTTAGGGGTTGAAAAGTGTTCATAATCCTGCATCTTAAACAAAGAGCTTTGCTGTAGTCCACCTATATTGTAGTTCATATTGTAGATGTTTTCTGCACCACGGTCACAGAACTTAAGTACAACAATGTAACTAGAGAGCCCCATAAACAGCTAACTAGAACCAACGAGATATGCTATCATTGCCTAAAATGATTCCAGTACGAACCAACGAGATATGCTATCATTGCCTAAAATGATTCCAGTACATTTTCCTGATGCAGTTAACATTAACCTACGTAGATCCCTTGGATAGTTAAAATGTTCTCAATAATCAATTAAAATAGCTGTACATTACATTTTCCTTCACAAATCAGAAGTGGGAAAAAGCCTCCTGAAAATAACATACCGGCTATAGAATCACCGACTGTCTGTTGTGACAAGATCCTTGCACAAGTGATCTTTGGTAGATGCATGTGTCTGGGGTCAAGACAGTATATCCATCAGAATTCAGAAACATATCTCTCCAAACAAACCTACAGCGCAGTAGTGTCTCTCAACATTAATAGCATAAAAGTCATAAGATGGATGGACAAAAAAAAATTCTATTCAGTTTATTGTAAATGGATGGTAACAACAACCCAAAAAATATAGCTATATGCTAACTGAACTCATGTCTCCTGGAGTCTGATTGTAACTTAAATTGCTTTACCCTTTTTTTTTTCAAATTTTTTCAAATTGTCTGGGGAGAAGAATTTTGGAGGTGCATACACAATATAAATGCTGTTAATCTTACAGAATAATATCTTAGGCTCTTAGTATATTGTCATTGCTATTAAAGCTTATAACTTGTTTTCTTTGGATCTTACAGGATTATCTAAAATACCCCCCAATAAGATGAGTGAAAGCAGCAGAATCTATCATACATTCATACTTTAAAGGAACTCAGATGCATCAGTTATCACAAGAAGTCAAACAAATAAAAACAGAACAACCTCTTAAACTCAAAGCCTATGCATCAGTTACTGAACTATAAGACTATGCATAAACAATTTAATGTCAAAGCCTGAAAGGATATTAGTTTATTACACAAACATAAACAAGTCAACTGTATTTTTCAAGTCAAACAGCATAATAGCATCTTTGATCAGCATAATCAGAAGGCACAAACAACTAACTCCAATTAAAAATGCTGCTAGATGTGTTCTCCAACTACATTCTATACTTGTTTATAAACATAAATGATTTCTGAATAGTCACTTGCAACAACAATACGAAAGGGCCACAAATTATGTTCAAGTCAGCATACAATAAACAAGTTTACTATCAGGCTACAAATCAACTTGCTTGTAAATTGTAATATCAGATCGTTCACAACTTTCTCTTGACATAAAGGACTGGCCAATTGTGGTGAATTGTGCATCCTTGGCCACTAATAATAGCATCCTCCTAGCCACATATGTACTGCTTAACATTTATTTGGTCAGAAGTCAGTAATTTTGTCTATGAGTGTCTGACTATACCAGATCCAAAACTCAATAGCACTTTAAACTGTACATATCATACAACAACAACAAAGCATTTTTATCCCAAGCAAGTTGGGGTAGACTAAACTGTACATAGCATAATTTTTTTTTATAAGAATCAAAAGCAACGAATAAATACAACAAATCAACTTCCGGAAACGAATTTAAATTTTGAGCCCATTGTGGAGCTGTACCTCATGATATACATACAATATGTGGCATGCGCTGGCATAACTTGATGTTACAAGAGCAACCAAAAGTTTCTTTGATGTATAAAATCTGGAAGACTGGATCTGATGGTGCCAAACTGAGGCACTTCAATGTTCAGAGTAAGTAGTAGTGAGCTCAAATGTGTGAAACATAACAAAGACAATCTATGTACATTCAGTCATTCCAAGGGTGGCTGACATCTCATAATTGAGTTTTAAACTGAATATTCATTCAATTATTGAAACAGACATAATAGAGTACAAGATGTATATAGGCTTAGGATTTCGTTTGGACCAAGCCACTCAACTAATTCTATTATTGCACTGCCAAATTGTTGCTAATCTCTAAATATTAAAACAACAAAAACCAAGCTATTTTTTTAGCAAGTCTGACTTGACTACATTCTTATCTTGGGCTTCTTGGCTCTGGAAAGTGCACATTACAGCCTGGGTAGTTGAACTCCGCAGTACTTTCTAGACAGATAAGTATCCAAATGAAAGATCAAGGAAACAGGGGTTGGTATTGCAGCCCCATGTTCTCAGGCAGTCCCATCATCAGATTGAGGTTCTGCACAGCCTGACCAGATGCTCCTTTCACAGATTATCTATCTGCAGATTTGAAGCAGAGTACATAAGACTATGAGCATCTTAGGTATGTGGTGTTATTTTGCTAAATGAGTCTGCATGATAAGACTGACTGAAGCCACTTACAACAGAGATTATTTTGGCCCTTCCAGGAATTCTATCCTCAAAGACATTCATGAAGCAGTAGTTTGATCCCACAACATGGCGTGTATGAGGAACGCTACTACCATGTAACAGCTTGACGAATTCTTCACCCTGGAAAGACAAAAATAAAGAATGAGTTCCGATACTAACACGAGTAGATATTTCTTTACACACTGCAAAATCATTTAAATTCACTACAGCAGAAAATTATTCTCCTAAAAATAACTCCAACTTAGGAGGAACTAAGTGGATTTTTATATTAAGAAAACGGCACTCGAGTTCGAGTCCAAGAGGACTCGAACTCAGGTGGTCTAGGCATACACCGATACCGCCAATCAACTGAGCTAGGTTCAGTTCCTGATTAAGATACCATAGTCTGGCCTGCATCGTCAGAGAACAAACCTCATAAGTAGACTTGAGGTGTTGATACAAATCATTGGCAGTCACTCCAGATGCCATTTCCACATATAGTAGATTGCATCCCACGTTTCTGTTCAATACCAACAGATATATTAACAAATTATACAAGAGAGTGCATAATATGGTTATAGCAAGTACGAGGATGTGCAAGTGCTTACCATACATATCAAGTTTGGAGTAAAGCTGATAGTAACTTTAGATTCAGCAGCATCCGAAAGTCCTTGCTCAATCTCAGGAACTGACATTGTTAATATATCATTTTGTCAGTGAGGTAAATGTTACCACTAAAAGGACAAATGTATTTCTCTCGAAAACAGGGACAAATATAAATAAACATTCTGCAACAAGTCATATTAAATTCTAAAAGAGTCTGCTGAGGACAAAAATTACCATGACGGTGACTTGTAACTCCATAAGCATGGATACCTTCAGCAATTTCAGTGTACAGATTTGCTTCCTTAGCTCCACGTCCTACAAAGACATATGTATTAGAAACCAGATCATTTATTGCTGAAGAAGAGATGAAAAAAAATGGTAATCTCAAAAAAATACAAACCTGCACCACTAACCCCAGATTTTGCATCAATGATAATGTTGTTCAACTTGATCAGTTTTGCCTGCAAAGAATATGCCAAGGAAATATTTTGGTACTCAGAATACCGATACATCCGATCGAATTGTTTACTCACAGTTTCCGTATATTACAAAGCCAGGGAACTTTCAGTGTAAACTACTGATTACTGGGGACAAATGAGGATAATTTTCTAATTCGTTGATATCATAGAAGATAAATGCAGGACAACTAAAAGGTACCTTTATTAGAGGAACCAGAGGAAGTTGAATAGATGTGGGATAACATCCTGGATTTGCAACCAGACGCGCATTTCTTATTTCATCTCGAAGAACTTCAGTCAAACCATAAACTGCCTCTTCCTGAATGAAAAAATGGGAAAAAGGCCCACATGCAAAACTTAAACTCGTATAAATCTTCACATGGTGCTACAAAGAGAACCATCCTAAATACACAACAGAATACCAACTCAAATCTTAGATGGTCTGATACAAGACAATGATGGCATTTATGGTCATGAAAAACTGATGATCATTCAGGTGCCGACACAAGAACCAAGAGAGAGCTAAAGAGCAATGCTAGTTACTGGACAAGTCGATTGAGGAATTTAGTTGACCAACCTGCAGTTCAGGTGCCCGGTGAGAATGGCCATACCACTCAGCGTACTCGTTGATGTCGCGCAGTCGGAAATCCTGTACAGAATAATTGTTCAGCGACCAAAAAGATAGCATTAAGATAATGTTAGAAGTGTGCGTAGGGCATACCGCGGAGAGATCCACAATCTTCAATTGCTGGGGTAAGCCTTTGATAATTTCCTGATAAGAAAAGGATATTTAGATAATACAGTACAATTTTTTTTTTTTAAAAAAAATAGCTATCTCCATTATGCAACAGAACCTATGACAGTATTAACATTATACACTTTAGCAATAAGCACAAAGAATTTCGTGCAAAATATGGTAACAATAAGTAACCTGGGTTGTCCCATGTGGCAAGCAACAGAAAACAGCATCAACATCTGAAAAATCCGCGTCTTTTACTGCAACCAAATTTGGCAGGTCCTGTGTTATCAAGTGAGGAAATACAGATCCGAACTGTTCGCCGGCCTTTCTATCTGCGGTCATCACTTTTATATGAAACTGAGGGTGGTTTGCCAGAAGCCGAACAATCTGTTAATAAGAATGCATTAGCACATTAGCAAAGAAGCAAAGACAAAAGCTTCAAATAAGATGGGATAAGGGTAAAGGAACAACCTCCGCTCCAGTATATCCGCTGGCCCCTAGGACTGCAATGCGCACCTCGTCTCCTGATTTAACTATCGGTGTCTGTTTTAGCGGTGAAGAGGCAACGGATGCCCTTACACGGAGCGACGGAAGTCCCACCTACGATTGAGTACAGCTTCATCGGTACATCGCAAACACCTGGCTCTTCATATTTAGGAAGAAAAGTTGAAAACATAATACTTACCTTATGGACTGTCTTGAGCATCATACTAGCGCTTGGCTTTGAACTGGATCCAAGGACTCCATTCTACACATCAGCAAAAGAAAATAAATGAATGCCTAATTTGTAAAGTTCACGGAGAAACGTAATGTAGTTTTTCCGCTTTTTTTTTGTCACAAATGGAACAAAGAATTGATGTTTATCACTAACTCAATGAAAGAACATATTCCCATCTAGGCGTCGTCAAAAATAACAATAGATAACTGATATAGTGATTCTATTAAACCAAATTTTATCCTCTAACACCAATAAAAGATATTAGAACTGCTGACAAAGAAATCAATCAGCAGCTAACAATTATCAAGCTTTGCCTCGAGCCTGCCTTGGAAAATCAAGTAGGCAATCATTACTTGCGAGTTGCGATGAGTATACAAGCTCTTTTGATTTCACTGTGCAGATGCGAAATAGGACAGGAAATCTGCCGCGCGCCCAGCCGCCCAGTTCCGCTCCCACCCGACGGGCGGAGCCAGCGGCCGTGCAGCTCCGCTCCCCACCCAATGCCAAATCGAAGGACGCGAGCAAGAGAGAAAAAAGGAGGGGGGCGGAAGCTCCGCCGCGTACCTGAGGAGCCAGCCCGGCGCGCGCCGGAGCCGCACCACGGAGCGTCGTCGAGGCCATTGCCGTTGCAGTTGCGAGGGGGCGCGTGCGTGCGTTTGTGCGTGTGCCACACCAATCGCAGCAGCAGGTCACGCGGCACGGCGTATATATACGCGGGTCTCCCGTCGACGCGGGCAGGTGAGGGCGGCGGCAGCGGCGGCGGCTACGGGGGGGGTTGGTGCTGGCGTGCGCGCGCGTGAGCTCTGGCTCTGGTCGTCGCGGATTAGGTGGTGCTGCTGTCAATTTTTTTCCCTCTTTGCTTCGCTCGCTGCGTCGCCGCGTCGATTGTGGGTTGGTGAGGTGAGGCAGCCCAAAGGAATGGCAAATCGGATCGGCCCTCCGAATGCAGCCACGGCGCTTGGGCGACAAAAAAAATGGCCAGTTCCAGTTTTATGTTCCGACCTTCCTTCGCCACACTTTCAGCTAGTGATGGCCAAACGGGCCGCCCGGCACGGCACCGCCCGAGCCCGAAAAGGCACGGCCCGTTTAAATTTCAGGCCCGCACGGCACGTAATTAGATTCGGGCCGTGCCGTGCCGGCCCACGTGCTGCCTCTCGGCCCGCGACACGGCCCGAAAATGGCTAATCGTGCCGGGCCAGCCCGTTTAGCCCGGCAGCCTGTTTCAAATTTCAGGCCATTTAGTCATTTTTTGAAGGAATTTAGTGTTAAATGGTGCAAAAATAGGTGCTAGTAAGGAGAATTGAACTTGAGATCTCATACATGAAAAGGAATCCACTTACCATTAGACTAAGACTATTAGTTGTACACATAAAACTAAAAACATATATTTAATAAAACTTAATCGGGCCGGGCCGTGCCGCCCGCCGTGCCCACCCCTCGGCCCAAGCACGGCCCGATGGTGCGTGCCGTGCCAGCCCGGGCCCAAAATTCATCGGGCCGTGCCGTGCTTGGGCCGGGTCAAAAATTGCGTGCTTCGTGCCCGCCCGCTTGGCCCGGCCCATTTGGCCATCACTACTTTCAGCTTTCCTCGCATTCGCAGTCAAGGATTGCAAAACCGCGGTAAACTGTTTCCGCGAAAACCGGAAAACCGGTCCGGTCCGGTTTACCCAGGAATCCGGTTTTTGATTTTAAAAATTTTAAAAAAATGAAAATTTGAAAAAAATTGAAAAAAATGTAAAAAAACTAGATGAAATTTGCAGCACGTTGGTGGAAGAAGAACACAAGAAATCAATCGTTTGATGGGCGAAAAAATCGAGGAAGTTTTCTGTGTCGAAAAAGGAAGGGGAAAAAAAAGAAAAAACCCCTTTTCTATTTTCTCTTTTTGAACCTGCAACATTCCTCAATTTTTTGGACCAAGCAAACAATCAAATTTTCGAGTTCTTCTTGCACCAATGCACTGCAAATGCATCTAGTTTTTTTACATATTTTTGTTTCAATTTTGAAAATTTCAATTTTTTTCATTTTTCCTCTCAAATCTGTTTTCCGAAATTCGGTCCGATTTTCCGGACATTTTGATAGGTTTACCGGTAAAACCGGTCCGGTTTACCGGAAATTTCGGGTTTTTGGTTCAAATTTTGCTTTTCGAATTTTGATCCGGTTTTCGACCGGTTTTTTTTTCGGTGGCCATCGGTTTTCGCGAAAACCGGAACTTTTCGGTGGCCATCGGTTTTACCGAGTAAAACGAAATTGTCAACCTTGGCCGCAGTCAAATACAGAAAGAATCTGTAAGTTTTTTTTAAAAAAAGGGAATTTCATTGTGTCCAAACATATTACATTATTTGATTATAAAAAACAACACACACAACTTCAACACTATTTTGATAGGAGATAAAAAAAATATATTGAAAAAGCCACATATTCCACCGCTTAGAATCACACTAGAAGGAAATGCCACAATCGATCCCATCATTCATCACAACCATCCTCGTCTCTGACGGGGAAAATGAAACCCATCCTTTGCGCAAAATACAAGGTTTGCACAGCTTATTTCTCACCTTCTACACATAACTAAGCATAAGATATGTCAAACACCAAAAAGTTGTAGCAGCTTAATAGTTAAGTAAATTAGCAAAATAAACTAAAAAGCGGGAATACGTAGAAGCTATCTTTTGGTGTTAAAGAAGCTCCATCAACGCATACATATACTATCTATACTACTCCCTTCGTCCCAGAATAATTTACGTTTTTGATTTTCTGACATCACGTTTGACCGTCCATATTATTCAAAATTTTCTATAAATACTAAAATAAACATATCATGATTAAAATATTGTTAATGATAAAATAAATTATAAAAAATAAATTATATTTGCATATATTTTTAATAAGACGGATGGTTACGTAATGTCTAAAAGTCAAAAGCGTCAATTATTCTGGGACGGAGGGAGTATATAATAAGTCTCAAAAAAGTCGTCAGCCGGATTTTTCAGCCTAATATTTTAGTTTTCATACCTCTGCTATCCGACTTTACCTCGAATTTGAATTCGAGTTCGGTTCAAATTCAAGTGTACGAGTTATTTCTATTCTTTCATGTTGAATCAGTTTAATTCACAAACCACTTCATGGTTCAGTGGGAAGTGCTTCCCTTTTTCTTCCTAAGAACTGTTCGAATCCCACGCCCGGGGCAAATTTTGCTCTATTTTTTGTCTGTTGGCTAGCATGGGGATGGGCTGGCTGGCGTTTAGCTGGGCCGCGCGGGGGGGATTGGCTGCCGGCGCCAAGAATGGACGCATGGAGGATGGAAGATGGGCCTCGTGGAGGATGGGATGACTTCAGGGTGGGCTCAAATGGGAAGATTTTTAGGGAGGTGCTGCCTTAGATTTTGAAGAATTTAGGACCATTTAAATTTATAAAGGATTCACCATTTTATTTTTGAAACTTATTTTAGAATATATAATATATGATAAAAAATTCAGAATAAACCATACAGATGTGCATTTTAACTGATTTTATTTTAGATTTGGTCTCTTAATAATTATATATTAATTATGCAAGTCGCATGATTCGACATATTTTTGCTAATTTACGTGCGTCATGTGTTATCCTGGTAACTCATCATGCACAATGATTTTTTTGCTCCCGTAGCAACGTACAGGCAAATAGCTAGTACTATAGTAAAGGCCGCAATAGAAAGTTTCGATCTTATGAACTTGGGGCTCCCTAATCGGAAACATCTAACTTTTAGTCATGAACGTACCACTACTTGTTATTTTGAATTTTGATGTCAAATCTATTATATTACAATTTGACAACTAAAAGAAGTCATGATTGATAGCTCTTAATTCAACATTAATCAGAGATAAAAAGCACTGTTGGCGTTTCTTACGCACAGAATATCAACTCCGCAGCGCACGGAACACCGTTGTAGCATTTCACCCAGGAGTATTCTAAGGGTATCGTATTTATATTTTCCTCAGGGAAGCAGGCTAAGAATATCATGAATTAACATGGAAACATCTATTATTTATAACTTGCAAACTAGACCAGAGCAGGGATACATATATGATGGGTGGCAACCAAACACACGCAAGAATTCCATATGAAATAAAGAGATAGAACTAGTCAACTGGGAGGACAACGAGAAGAAGGGTATCAGCCTAGGGGTTAGCATTTAGTATTTCCTGATAGTCTACAATTACTTGCTTAAACTTTCATTACAGATACGTTCCTGCATATCGGGGCACACGCATGCTAAGGCAGCAACCCGAGAATTAGGTTCAACTACCTTGGGGAACTACGTGCTATTGACCTCCCTACTAAAACCATCACCCGGACGTGGTGGATTACAGAGACCGGTACGCCTGTCACACGTACTAGCGGCTACCATCCTCCGTGGGGTGTAGAGCAAACTCACGTCTAGAATAATTGCTTGAACCACACAAGCAACTATCCTAAATAACTTACACCTCGCTAAAAGAGCAAGTCATCCATACATAACAAATCTATGTGGATTGTGTAAGCATTTGCGGTGCAAACAACCCATGCAGATAGACCTACCATACACAGACGTGGAACCAACACAGGAATTTCTCTATAACAATTACTTAAATAAATAAATATAAACTAAAAAAAACTAAATTAAATAAATAAGAAAATAATTATATTAAAGAAAAGATACACGAGAACTTTACCCAAACTCCGAAAAGAACTCCGGAGCTCCGAGCGAATCTCTCACTTCTACTCTAACTCCCATGACCAACTAGCCTACTCTAAACTACACACGTGGAATGATCTTCCATAAGATGAGCGTGACCCTTTTGGATCTTCTCTTCTCAAGTGTGGAGGTGCAGGTTGGAAGTGAGGGGGAGGTCCTCTATTTATAGTGTGAGGCTTCCTTGGGAGAGTGGAGAAGGTCCCTTCATCTTAGGAGAATCTTGTGGATATTCCTCACTTGCCGACGTCTTCTTACTTGGTCGGTACGCCAAGTTAGCTTGCCACCGCCTCTGGAACCGACTGGAAAAAGACGGGCCGATTTGGAGAAAAGAGTAGGCCGGCCGGCCTAGGCCTAGGCCGGCCGGTGGACTTTTCTCTCCGAATGCCTCGAATTTTTGTGGGCTAGCATCTCATGATGTGCTCATTAAAATCCACGGTGATTTGACGCCTTTTTGAGTGGTTGATGGGCTTGTTTGTTGGGCCTTGCGCAGTGGTCGATACTCTGGGCTGGGAAATATTTGTTGGCCATTTGATCCTTAATGTTTGAGCCCATTGAGAGATGCCTGGGGCTGCTGGACCATGTTGAGATCCAACATAAGCCGGCCGGCCTATGATGGGGCCTGCCGGTAGGCTTTTGCTCCCATTTGCAATGGATTTCCTCCTGCATCCAAATATTCACCAAAACTTGTGGAGTAGCATTATTCCTATCTACTATGCACAAAATCTTGGTGTTATGCTTTTATTTACCGGTAGGGTGGCGGTCAAAACACGGTTTAACGACCGCCAACAAGCACTTAAAAAGGCACCAATATTATTTTAAAAAAATTATCCTAAGTACCCTTTTTTTTAGTAAATTACATGCCACTGCTTTTACGATAAATTTAACTCAAACCACCTCTATACCTTTTTATTAATTAGTAACGAATGCCATTATTAGAAATACAGAAGTCATTTGCATGCCGCATGCATTTAAGAAATGAAAATAGCAATTCAAATAGTCTTAATGGAAATAATGGTGACAAGGTATGCCCGTATTGTAATGATTTTTATACTAGTCATGCTTCTACCATCCTAGTTTGCATGAACTTGATGTCTCGGTTTTCAAACAGTCTCGAGCCTCGAATCAAGTCAATAACTGTTTCACTGAGATTTCATTTAGACACAAGTTTTAGAGATTTCATCCTAGTTTCAGGAATACCATCGGAATCGTGTTATGCTAATCCTTACACGAGAATGCCAAGATTTCAAGGGGCGAGCAGAGCATGAATTAGTTCTACACGAGGATGCGGTTCTTCCTGAAACGCGTGATCTGAACGCTGTCAGCATTAAGCTTCTTGAAGTTGCTTTTCCTCCTCGAGCTGAAGAAGTCACCCCAGCTGTACGCGTTGTACTTTGACGGGTTATCGTCGCTCACCATCTCCTGTAAACGGCTCGATCAGAGCGTCCCATGGCCGGGTTGAAGAAGTAAGGGATGGAGAACCTCTCTTTCTCTGAGTCTACAGATGCTCGGTGCTCTACGCTCTCATACCTGTCATTGCTCCAAACCTGCATTCGGAACAGAGGCGAACAACTGCGTTCAGCAAAAGACAAAATGGCAGTTTTACATGAAGCATGTACTGACATCTTATCCATAATAGCAAAAACTGAAGCACTGGATGCTGGTGGACTCGGCACCTGAATGATGTCGCCGACGTTGATGACGAAGGAGCCATGAACAGGCTTGACGCGCAGCCACTCTCCGTCGGACCGCCTCCGGACGTCGAGGCCGCCGACGTCGTCCTGGTAAAGGATAGCTAGAGCGCCGCTGTCCTTGTGGCGGCCGAGGCCGAGCACGAGATCGGGACTCGGGCAGGGAGGGTACCGGTTGATCCGCATGTACGTCGTCTGCTCCCTGAAGAAGCCGTGCAGGCGGTCATGTCTCAGGTTCAGGCTCCGCGCGATCAGCTCCAGCAGCTTGAACGCCAGCTCGTCCATTGCTGCCGCGTACTCCTCGAGTGCTTTTCTGTGCAAGTTTTCGCGTGAATCAGCATCCACAAACATTAGTAGACTTTTTGTTTCACACTGGATGTCACCCCGCTGTTGTCATAGTCTCAGCCAGAAGCAGAGTTATGGCAACTGATTTTGGTTACTGTTCTCATGTTGTTGAAGTTGTGATGTTTGCTCGATAAGTTCAGCTTCAAATCAAGGTGGAGCTTATTATCCTAACATGACATTGACAGCTGCTCTACTTCACTCTTTACATGGCAAGTTCTCGAAGATCTCTAACTTACAGAGAGAAAAAAGAAAATGAATTGGAAGTACCATTCAAACATTTCATTTGGTCAATGAACAAATCCATTTCCAGCATACAAGACAGACAACACGTTCGCATAATAGTTTGAAGTGTCAATCAAGCTAATACAAGGAACGACCTTTTGTCTGTTAGTATAACAGAGAGAGAACCTGAACTCCGGCAGGTCACCGGAACCATTTTTTGTTTGAAACAACCACTCGCCGTCCGCCTCCGCCGCCGGCGCCGGCAGCTCGCGCGG